>QTSX02002238.1:0-201499 GCA_014839935.2 Entomophthora muscae
GCAGGTTTGCAACCTGTGATCCATTATCTGAAGTCACTCAAAGTTAAGTTAGAAGTCAACTCAGATTTCAAAAGTCACAATACATGAACAGAAGCTGATCCTTCCCTGGGTGGCAACTTGTCTTGGCGCTTCGATCATTACAAGGATCGTTTCAATCCTCTCATCATCCCAACAGGGATTAATTATCATGTTCCTCCTAGGGACTGCTTCATAACATCATATACGCATAATAGTCTCAATAAAGAATATTATCTAAAGCTTCCAAACATTTTCCCAACTCTACTGAGCACAGTTACAACAGCACCGAGTGCTGGTGCCTTCCCTGAGCATTTAGGTCTGGGCTTCTGAGGATTTGATCCTGAAAAATGCAGTTAGCCAGCCCCCGCCAGGGCTGCTTCCGCAGGCAAAGCGACCAGGGTTCAAACCTACCCATACCTTGGTTCTGATAAAAATTGGCATTCGACAATTCTACTGTTCCGTTTTATATTTTAAATAAAATAAACTGGATGGGGGGGAAAATGGTCTTTGAATTAAGAATTGCATTAGTAAAGCTAAATGATTAAAATGAATTTGCTGCTTGTCAGAGAGCAAGTATTACCTAAGTCTTTGGGATAAATCTCTTGACTCTTCAAATAAATTGAACTCATCTTCTAATATTGATTCAGGTAGATCATCAATAATCTAGACTTACAGATAAAATAGTTTCTTCTAAAATTCATTCAAGAAATCAGCCCACTAGCAGACAATATTGTGCAGCAAATGGCACAAATCTTTCGACCTTGCCAGATAAAATGCCCAGATATTTCGAGCTCATATATTTTCGCTTAAGGATAGCAATACTTTGACAATAGGCTTATTTATTGATTTACTATAATAAAGTACTTTTGAGTATGATTCTTTTGAATTGTAAGGGATCTAACATCACCCAGTGATTTCACTAACACAAATCCCAGTCTAGTAGATTTTGTGTTGTACCATTACTTTAATGCTACAGCTGTTTTCGATTTGCTACAAAAGAGCAGGTCTAAGTTACACTGTTCCAACACTGCCACAAATCATTTTAAGTTGAGCTTCCTCTAAGACAATTTTGTCAGCCTGATAGAAGATTGATTAGTGGAAATTTATTGAATATTTATAAGCCATATTTTAACTACATTAAAATCTTCATTATGAAGATCTTTTTTATATTCAAAAATTCAGCAATCTCAATTTTAATCACAAAGTAAATTATTTTTCCCCTTGATTACATTTTTCACTTGAAGTGTTTCAAATTGGTACTATTAAAGTCCAGAATTTTATTTTCTTTTTTATTTTTCTTGAAGTCACAGTTGCGTTTCATGATTTTGATATTTTAGGTTTCTACAGTCTCTGTCCAAATCAAATCCCCGCGTTACAAAATTAACAAGCTCAAACTCAAACAGGTTTCCAACCTCACTCCCAGCATTACCAGGCGGCTGGGTGGCAGGAGCCTCAAGTCTGTACCTGGTTTTGCTTTGGGCAGGGAGAACCAGGTGGGTAATTTTTCCTGCATTGAAGTGGTTGTAATTTCTTTCCTCCCAGCTGCCCCAGCTTCTGGTGGTTTAGTTGGCTGGGCAGCTAGCTCGCCCAGAACTCCAGTCTCAAGTCCATCCTCTATTTTTTAATTAAATTTTTTTTAATCAAGTTTTTCCTTTCTCAAGACGCTCTATCATGCCAGTCTCAAAAATGGTGATCAGGTTGGGGGTTCCCCCAACCTGATCACCATTTTTGGACTGGCTTGATAGGCATTCTTGAGGAAAAGAAACTTGATTAAAAAAGGGTTCCCAATTGGGACCCGAAATTACTAAATAGAGGATGGACTTGAACTGGGAGTTCTGGGCAGCTAAATTTAGCCTGCCCAGGCCCAGCTAAACCCACCAAAGCTTGGGCATAGCTTTTGGGGCCCAGGAAGGGCCCCACAGCTACTTCCAGTACAGGAGTGATTCTTGCACCTGGATATTTTCTTTCCAAAGCAAAACCAGGTACAGGCAGGCTCCTGCCACCCGCTCCCCCCGCCTGGTGGCTGGGAGTGGGTTCAAACCCTGTTTGGGGATTTGAGCTTGTTAATTTTGTAACACAGGGATTTGATTTGGTTTAGGACTGTAGGAACCTAAAATATCAAAATCATGAAAGCACAACTGTGACTTCAAGAAAAAATAGAGGCTTCAAGGGGAAAATAAAATTCTGGACTTTTAAATAAAATTTTAATTTAGAAAACACTTCAAGTGAGAAAATGTATAATTCAAGGGGAAAATAATTTACTTTGTGATTAAAATTGAGATGCTGGTTTTTGAATATAAAAACAGATCTTCATAATGAAAGATTTTTTAATATGAGATTAAAAATATGGCCAGGATGATATTCCATCAGATTTTTTCCCACTAATCAATCTTCTATCAAGGTGACAAAATTGTCTTAGGGGGCTCAACTTAAAATGATTTATTGGCAGTGTTGGATTATTGCACAGTGTAGCAAGAAGGAATTGAAGTCAAAAAATTATTGAGCCTGCTCTTTGAAATAACTGAAATGTTGGCAAATCCAGAGAAGGCAACTGCTATTGTTTGCTAGCATTAAAACAATGGTTGCAACCTAAACACAAAATCTACTAGACTGGGATTTGGTGTTAGTGAAAATCCTTTAAATTGATATTAGATCACTTACAATTCAAAAGAATCATACTCAAAAGTACTTTACTTATAGTAAATCAATGATAAGTTTGTTGATAATAAAAAGGTTAGGTATTTATATCCTTAAGCGGCTTATATGAGCTCAAAGGATATCTGGGCATTTTATACTACTCTCCACAACTTGGGTCAGAGATTTTGACACCGTTGAGGAATTGAGCGCCTTTGTATTGTCTGCTAGTGGAGCTGATTTCACATGAATAGTTTTAGAAGAAACTATTTTATCTGTAAGTCTAGATTGTGGAAGGCTCAGTCTACCTGGATCAGTAGTAGAAGATGAGTTCAATTTATTTGAAGAGTCAAGAGATTTATCCCAAGACTCAGAGTGTACTGACTCTCTGACAAGCAGCAAATTCATTTTAATCATTTTAGCTTTACTAATGCAATTCTTAATTCAAAGACCATTTTAAAATTTCATCCAATCTAGAAAGTTTATTTTTTATTTAAAATATAAAACGGTTTAAATAGAATTGTCAGGAATGCCAATTTTTTATCAAAACCAAAGGTATGGAGTGGGTTTTGAACCCTGGTCACAACTGCCTGCGGGCTGCCAGCCCTGAGGATCAGGGGGCTGGCTAACTGCATTTTTTCAGGATCAAATCCTCCCAAGCCCAGACCACAAATGCTCAAGAGAGGAAAGGCACCAGCATAAAGTTGCTGTTGTAACTGTGCTGTTTCAGTAGAGTTACAAGGAGAAAATGTTTGGAAACTAGATAATATTCTTTATTGAGATATATGCATTATATAGTCATTGTAAACCGTGGATAGGAGGAACATGATAGTGTTAATCACATGGTGGGATGATGAAGGGGGTGGCTTGATCCTTGTAATGAGTCAAGCGCCAAAACAAGTTACCCACCGGGGAGGATCAGCTTCTGTTCATGTTATTGTTTTTGGAAATCTGAGTTGACTTCCTAACTTAGCTTTGAGTGACTGGATAATTGGATCACAGGTTGCAAACCTGCTTACTCAGAACCTTGCTGGCGGTTTGAGCCTACTAATTTTGACAAGTATATACTTCTGGGAAGTATATACAGTTGTTTTAAAAGCTATGGTAACAAGCAAAAATATTTTGGATTCAAACAAAATAAATCAGATCAAAACAAAATTAAAAATAAGTAAATCCAGTGTAAATTAATATAATTTTTTTTAAATTTTGTTTAAATCTGATTTATTTTTTTAAAATCCAAAGTATTTTTTCTTGTTGCCATAGCTTTTAAAACTACTGTATATAAAAATAAAGGGGGAAATTAAGAATAGAATGATACCTTATTGATATGAATTTAAAGTGTTATATAGTATCATGGGAAGCCACATACTGTCCATGCACATCATGGTAGTTATGGGGCTTGTCCAGGTAGTTTTTTATTTATTATTTGAAAGGGTTGATCCCAGTATAATATGGGCAGCTGATAAGAGTACCACCAATTTAATGATTAATCAGGGTATCACTCAGGAAATTGCTTTCCCAAGAGGGAGTAATTGTAGATGTTGCAACATCTCCCCCTGGGATACTATAAAGTGGATGTGACAGTCCACATGTTTGGTGGTTTTGCAGGTGGGGTTAAGGTTGGCCAAGAGAAAGTCTAGTGGCTTTTATCAGGTAGATGCCTAGTAGAGAATAATGGCTACTAGGGAAGGTAAGGCCTACCTAGTAGGTAACAGAGAACTACTAGAGGCAAATGATGTCCCCACTTGTCAGGGAATATTGGCTGCTGTGGGCTAGAGGTCCTCACCCAGAAGGGAACTGTGGCTGCTAGGGGTGAGGAATAAGCTAGCTAAGCAGAGAACTTTAGCTGCTTGGGGTGGGGAGTGATCCAGCCCAGTGGGTAGCGTGTGCTACTCAGGCTGGATGTTGTTGAGGCCCTGGCAGGTAACGCAGGCTTCCAGGGTGAGAAAGTGTGCCAGTATGGTAGGTAACTTGGCTACCAGGGCTGAAGAATGCTGGATCCCTGGCAGTTAACACAAGCTGCCAGGGAAAGGAGGAGCTTTGAGAGCTCTATGTATCCTAATACGCTCACAGGAGGTCTGTGAGCAAGCACTCTACCTAACATACTGGTATGATGTCCTTGGTTGTGTTTCCTTTAAGACTTTGGTAAGGTCCTGAAGTTGACAGTGGAGGCATGGATATGCTTAGGGGTGTTACCAGGGTGGTTGCTCAGGGAAGCAGCTGCAGAACTTGGTAAGATCAGGCCTCTGGGAAGCAAAGCTGATAACTTTGCAACTGAAAGCTCAGACTTAATCAACCTGGGTGAGTAAAGACAACTGCATAGACTTTGTGATCTATGATTAGATAGCCTAAGTGGATGCCACTTGTGAGGGCCTAGTCAAACACCAGTAATAATGTAGACTCATTTCTGGGTCTATAGGTTCTGATAACGGGGACTGTAATTTGGAACTGATGTGGTTCATAGTGTGGGATCAACAGTGAAGACTAGTAAAACGGACTGTATGATCAAAGTGAAGACTATTTGATGGACTGGAAGATCATTATGAAGTTGGGAATCAAGATGGTTCATTGTGCAGTTGGAACCAAGGTGGCTCATAGTGATGGCTAGCTGATGGCTTGGAAAAGATTGGTTGATAGACTGGAATGAACTGGTTGATGGACTAGCTGATGGATAGAGTTAGACTTGCTGAAGGACTAGAAGGTCATGGTGCAGGACTAGCTGAAGAAACATAATATTATGATTCAGGACTAGTTAAAGATCTGAAAGTTGGCTAAGAAGGGCTAGAAGAGGAGATACAGGAGCTAAGCTACTTGATTTGGGCTCTGAAAAGTGGAATATTTATTGAGAAGAAGCAGTAAAAGAATTGATTGAAGCTGCCAGAAAATATGATATAAAAGATGGAAGAATTATCATATCATTCAGAAGAAGCAAAAAGGAAATAGATTACAGTTTTTAAACTATGGGCTTATTAAAGGCTTGATTGAGCAGGATGGGCTAGAAAGGAACAGGAAACAGAACAGAGAAACTTTGAGAACAAAGGCTGGAATTTTGCTGAGTTGGTTGGAAAGAGCAAGAAGCAAGTGACGGTCAAGTTCAAAGTGCTAAATGGTTGAGAAAACGTGGAGAAACTTGGAGAAATGTTGAAAAATTGAGGGTTTGAAACCCCCTTAAGTAAAACATATGAGGAAGCGCTCAAGTTTTGCCGGGGAAAAATGCCAGAAATTACCGCAAAACCGTTCAAAACACAGAGCAGTTGTTTATCCAGAGCAAGACAGCACCAGGTTTGAACCATGATCAAGAGCAAGTCATTTGATTGAACTGTTTTTCAAAACCATTGAATCCACAGGTCTGATTGGCTGCACGGCAAGGCTCATCTAATCAGTGTTTTAAGGGCTTTAACTGAAGAGTTAAAGTCTAAAAAACAAGGGAATAAAGCAGAAAATCCAGGGCTTTCATTGGCTGAAGTAAGATAATAAGTTTAATATATTGTAGAGGGAAAAACAGGATAATTTAAGCTTTGAAGACCAAGAATTATGAGAGGAAAACAGGGACTAAAACAAGGAGCTATAAAAGGGGAAGCTATCTGAGGCTTTTCAGGGACTCACACAATGAATTACAAAGGCCATAAGTACTACAGAAGGAGCTGAATACCAAGATAAAAGTGCAGAAGTCCAGGATAAAGGAGCTAGAGCTTGGAATAAGTAACTGGAACTGGAGCTGGAGCAAAGTGCAGGAGCCCAAGATTAAGGCGCAGGAGCCCAAGACCAAGTACAAGGAGCCCAAGAGATTGTTGGAGGACTTCAAGTATTAGCAAACCCATATTGTTTCCCATATCCAGGCAATATATCAGAAGGTTTCTAAGGGGATCTTCATTCTGAAAGTAAATAAAGGCCTATTTTTGCCCCTATACATACTTTTGAGATGCATTTCCCTTATTAGAGAATGACAACTCCTTCCAGCTGGTCCATGGCTATGACCCAGGACACACTTTGGGGACTGGTGGACAGGAACCCCTTAGTGGGGCCTTAGGAAATATATTGAGAGTGTTGAGGATTCAAGCTTGGTATTGATCTAGCTTTTCATTGGGAACAGGTATTCAATAATTGTGTTGTGCAGTTCTTGCTTTGCATAGGCAAAGTCAATCATGGTGCATATGTTTTAAGCCTGTAAAAGCCCAAATTTCTTTGATGAGGTAGTTACTGTTGGGTTTAACTTCCATGAAGCCTCCTGGTTCTCTTAACCCTGGTTCCAACTTATGAAGATCATGATTGACAACCCAGATATTTTCTCCAATTTGGAATTGTTCCTGTTGAAGTGAGACTCTCTCTACTCTTCCTTTTCCTTGATCTTTTAGTTCTTTCTGACATGTTGTACATAAGGGTCCTTGTCAGTTGTTATTTTCTCAGGTAAAGGTAACCAGGGTCCTAACTTAGTGCTTAAAATGGCATTCTTGTGCTCATAGACAAGTTTATATGAGCTTTTGCCAGTATTGTGGTTGACACATGTTTGACATGCCATTGACACTGTAGGGAGAATGTCATACCAGAGTCTTGGGTTGTTGGTGGATAATTTACTGAGTGCCTCTATGAGAGTACTGTTCAATATTTCTACTCTCCCATTAGCTTGTGGGTAATAAGAGCTGGCAACAGTATATTTTTTCAATTTTTAGTGATTTAGATGTTGATATGATGGCAGTAAGTTCCATCCCTCTATCTGTAATCAGGAGTCCAGTTTTTCCAAACTTGGCTATGATTTTCTGCCAATAAATTGTCTCACATCATTCCCTTTGAGTTCTTTTGTGGCTTGTGCCATGGTCCACCTTGTTGCATAGTCAATGGCTGTGATGATGTATTTTTGCTTTTTTTCTCCTGACTTGAGCCCACAATGTCCATACCTTGAAGGGTTTGTTGATTGACAATGGCATTATGGACTTGGGGGGTGCCTTAGACTGTGCATACTTTTCACATACTTTGCATTTTTGGCACCTCTTTGATTTTGCTCAACATTTTGAGCCACCAGTAGCAAGTTTTAATATATTCATGCATATTACTGCTACAGGTGTGACCCAAGTCCCTGTGGTAGAAATGGATTTTGTCAATCTTTTGTATTGACAGTACACATGGCACTTTATCTTAACTTGGCAAGATACAGTGTAAATTGCCATATACACTTTTGAACAGGTGTTTGTTATTAAGTACTTTTCTTGTATGGAAAATTTTCTACAAGGTGGGGACCTATCTTGGATATTTCCTATTATTAACATGGGCCAATCAGGGTCTCCATCAGTGCATACTAGATTTTTACAGTATAACCTTGATAGGGCATCTACAGTAAGCATTTCCTTGCCTGACTTGTATTCAATTTGCATTGAGTACCGTTGTATGAGACTCATCTATTCAGCTTGTCATCTAGATAGGTGTTGTTGAGTCTTAAAGAATACTAATGACTTGTGGTTGGTTAGCACTTTGAATATTTGTGCACCTTATAAATAGTAATGCATTATCATTAAACAGTGAACAATAGCTATCAATTCTTTATCATGAATTGGGTATTTTTTTCAACTTCAGACAATTTCCTTGATTTAACTTAACAGGGAGGAAATACTTTTCTGTTGTTTGAATCCTAAGTACTCCTTCAATTGCATAATTAGAAGTATCTATCTTTAGTTTAGGATTCCTTCCTAAATTAGATATTGCAATATAGGTGCTGTGACCACTTTTTCTTCCAATTGACGGAAGTGTTGCTCTCTCAGCAGAGTCTATAAAAATTTGGTTGTCTTTCCAGTGATTGCAGACAGGGGCAGTTAGAGCTCCCCAATCAGGGATGAATCTCCTATCATATACAAAAATTCCTAAGAGCATTCAGAGTTCACTTTTTTATGTGGTGCTGGCATCTATGTGATAGCCCTTACATTTTTTGGTTCTGGTTTGATTCCATCTTTACTAATAATGTGTGCTAGAAACAGTAGCTCAGCTGAGAATAATTCACATTTGGAAGGTTTAGTTATAAGCTGGTTGTCTTTAAGCGCATTGAGCACCACGTGAACATATTTACAATGATTTTTCTTGTCAGGGCTATAAATGATTATATCATCTAGGTAGACTATGGATCTTTTCCCAATGTGGTCCTTGAACACTTTGTTCATAAAATTCACAAAGGTACTGGGGCATTTGTTTTATCAAAATAAAGAACTACACATTTAAATGGCCTGTATTTGGTCCTGAATGCTGTCTTTAAAATGTCTTCAGGATTAACATGGATTTGATGGTATTATTGCAGTTCCAGTATTGAATAGGACAATGTATCAAATATCTGGATGTAAAATGCCGTAATAATTAAACAATTGCGCAATTTTTTTATTGTACTCAAATTTCCTCCAATGTTATCTACTTAACTACAGGTCCAAATGCAGTAATAAGTGGTTGCATTAATTGCGCACATGCTCCAACAAATGAAATTTGAGATTCAAAGCCAATTAGTGACTATAATTACCATTCCCTATTTATGTACAACCACATGAAACCGGATGTTCTGTCAGCTTTTAATTCAGATACCATCTATGTGGCCCAATAACAGCCTATTCTGTTTCCTTCCAACCAATAACAGCACACATTCTGCTCTATATAATTTACAATAGATACTTCCCAATAAAATAGTTTTGCCATATTATCTTCATTTCTTCTGTTTTTTATTGGCTGTCACTTCACCACCCACAGGTAGAGTGTTGAGAATTAGGATGTTTGGCTAACTATCAGTAGATGTAAGGAATTATATTCCTTACCCAAAAAGGAAGGAAATTGCTTACTTGGACATGATTAAATTTCTAACTCAGAAGGATATGGAAAAAGCATTTATAAATGCTCAAACAGATACTAGCTGCAATCCCCTGTCTTTAAAGAAAACTGTATTTAAAAAGCGTTCAAAATTGATAAACAAACACAGATTTAAATTTAAACTTGAGTCCTCATCCAAAAGCAAAAACAAGAGTAAAATCAACCAATTCAATATAAATACTACTTTAAACCTAACTAGCTTGGCTTCTGAAGACAACAGCAATGACGCAAATTCAATTAATGATAAAATAGCATTAATTAATGGACCCAAAACTATCAAAAAGATGAAACTAACCAATCAGTATGATAAAAAATGTGTTTTGGACCCAGATCAAGGGATAGGGTCCTCAGATACCCAATCAGAGCCAACTAAACAACCAAGCCAAAGGACTATTCTACATCCAAAGAAGAAATCCCTACCAGCTCATAGCACAGAGCCCAAATGCACCCTACAAGCATTAACCAATCATGCTTTTTCCTATATTTCAGGCTGCGGCTTGCTGCAGTTCTGCAAAGCAATACTCCACTACCAAAGCTAGTAGGGCCCACTGGTAAAACCTATGTCACTCCCCCTCCACTTCAGTATTTAAGCTGAATCCCCTGTTTGAGCAATTGCTCCAACAATTTTAATCCTCTCAAACATTCTCAAATAAAATCTATATTTTCAAATTATAATCTGATTAGTAGATAAATTGAGTTTGTCCTCAAAAACACAAAGCCCATTGTAGGGTTCTTGGTTGCCAGTCTCCAAAGTGTGTCCTGGGTCATATCCAGGGACTGGCTTGGAGGAGTTGTTGTTCCCCAGCAGTAGTGAATGTTTGGTCAAAAGCTTGTACTTGGCCTGCATAACTGCAAACTCTTCCAGCACCTTTCCAATTACTAGGCAGAAATTTCCACCATGCACCTGTACTTCAGCTGGCACCAACCCCTCTGTGTACCTGTGCCAGTCTTTTAACAACCTAGTAAACTCATTTCCTATGAACTCCCTTCCTCTATCTGTCATCTCAAGATGCTTAGTCAATCTCTCCCACTCTGTAAATTCACTGCCCCCTTTGACCTTGGATAGGACTGTCTTTCCTTGTTGCACAAAAAAAAACTGCTCAAAGTCCAGCAATGTCACAAGTGACAAACTCCTACTGACCATGATTACTGGAAAGCCTCAACTACAGGATTCAACCCCTAAGACCCTGCGGGCTGCCAGCCCGCAGGACCGGCTGCCTAGCTGCCCACAGATTTTTGGGCTCAAACCAGAGCAGAACTTGACTCCAGAAATCCCTCTAAAGCTGGATGAATCAAAATCATCTACATCAACAATTCCCACACTAAAGGTTCCTGTTAACTCGGCCAATCAGCAGGCAGGCCCAGCCATAGAACCAAAAATAACTTGGGCCTCCATGGGAAAAGAAATATAGAAACTTCCCAATAAATGTGGACCACCCAGAAATAACCAACCCCACAACCCAACAAGAAAATTGGAGTATTCCCAGTTCAAACCAGCCAATAATTTAACTCCCACAATGAATGCCACCAAGGACTGGAAAAATCAGGTAAACAGTATCACCCGGGCCAGAGAAATTCATAAAAGTTTTCCCATGACAGATGGGCATACTTATACCCTGGACCGCCAGGAAGATGCCCATTGCCATTCTTGCAATAAAGTGACATGAACCTTTGGTTCAACCATATTATTCCATATTTGATTTTAGTTCTATTTCATCTACAGTCTACCTCCTGCGGTTCCGTACCCCATACCCTACAACCTCAAGAAACTGCAGACCAACCTCCTGAGTTTTACCGTCCATCAGGAGTCCCCTACAGCCCTGTGCATTTCACCATTTACCCTCCCAATCCTGTGTATTTGGAGTTCACCCTAGAGAAAATACTAATTTACAACCCTGAGGCAAGAACTAGAGATACCGAGACTGTATACAGGGAAGGCTGTAAGATCACTATACTTCCCCTGCTATTCTGTGACAAATACAACCACCTGCCCGCGTATTTGGTCCCCATGACTCCGCCTCTCACCCTGCGGCCCAATCACCCGCAAGAATCTGTTGCTGCCAATGAATCCACTTCCACTCAGATATTTGGGGTAATGTACATCACTCTTACCGGCTTGATAGATTCTATGGTGCCTACCAGCGGGCCTTGGGCCCTCCTGGGCAAATCTTTATCTTATATTGTAAAGTTAGCCCCAATCTTGTGGTGGGCCCTTCTTGCCGGGCCTGTGGGCCGTCTGCCCATAAGTTCTCAGGAACCCCCACAGACTGGATCCCTGACATTATGGCAATCTACCTTAAACACGGTAACCTGGGCCCCAAGATGTTGATAACTCTTGGGGCATCTTGTATGCTACTTTTATTGATCTCAGCTTGCTATGCATACAAACTAGCTACCAACCTAATTGCATCAGCAATCTGACACTGAACTATTACAGAACCAAAGGACGCCTTGATTGGCGTCAAGAAGACCAAGACCCCAAACTTGCAGGTTAAGAACATTATAGTAAACCAGACCACAACCAAGGTGGACATGCTGCAGATGGGGAAGCTCACCCTAGAAGAAACCAGAAGAGCCATGCCAGTCCTCTGTCTCCACTTTCAGGCCAACGCAAACTCATACTCCAACAACACTGAGAAAGTGCTTGGAGTGGCCTCCATGCTCTCTGGCAATGCCTTGGACTGGTTTGGGAAGGCCACTGCCAAGGATGTTGAGTTCTGCCTGGACTACTCCCAATTTGAGAGTGAACTGATGGCCACTGGCAATAACCAAGACAACCAACATCACGCCCTCATCAGTTTACTAGACATTGGACAAGAATCATGCACTCTACAAACCTACACCAACAATTTCCTAAAACTGAAAGCCAGAACCCAACTTGAGGACAAGTTATCAGCCATCTTGTACCGCCAAGGAGCCTGCCCTGCCTTGAAGGAGCTCCTTAAACACCATCCCCCTACACTTGGACTAGATGAACTACTCCTTTTGTGTAGAGGATTGAGCCTGAACCAAGAAGGCGCCCCCTCTCACACTCAGCGCACAAATCAAGCCCCAACGCTAAAAAGACCAGGAATGTCCCCCAATGAATTACAACGCCACTACTGTGAAGGGTTGTGTTTCTACTGTCACAAACCCAGCCACCTCACTAAGGCTTGCCCCAAGAAGAGTGGCCTCACAGTTTCCTTGGCACAAATAAACACCTCCACCCAGTCTTACAAATTTATCCAAATTGAGGCAAAAACATTCACAACATCCCAGACTGTTGAAGCTTTCATTGATAATGGAGCTGAGGAGAGTTTTATTGACGCCACCCTTGCAAAGGACCTAGGACTAAAGGCCACCACTGAAGGTGTCAAATTAATCATGGGAAAAAGCTCTCACAACTTGGGATTCAGGTGCGCAGCCAAGCTGCCACTGAAAATTAGTCAGAACACCTACCCAGCGCTTCCCATCATCCTAAAGGGACTTCCCCACCCCTTAATCCTAGGAGATTCCTGGTCCCAAAGACACGGCGCTATCCTAAATTTCTGTAATCAAACAGTCGCCTTGAAGGGAGACAATTTGTGTGATGTGGTGCCATTCCAGCTGGGTCCAACCCACAAAGGACCCAACACGCTCCTGACCCTGAAAATGGAACCCAGTGTAGGGACCCTACCTGCCTCTTGATAGAAGTAGAACCACGTCTTCAGCGAGGAAGCAGCAACCCATCTCCCCAACCACTTGATCTACAACCACACCATAGACCTGTTACCCAGAACCCAACCACATCACAGCCCCATCTATAGCTGCAATCATTGTGAACAAGTAGCCCTGAAGACATACCTAGAGGACATGACAAAAAAAGGGTTCATCCAGGTGTCAAAGGCCCCTTGCTTATCACCTATGCTGTTTGTAGGGAAAAAGGACGGCGGAGTGTGTCCCTGCGTAAACTAGCAAAAACTGAACAGCATTACAGTGAAGAACTGCTACCCCATCCCCAACACTGACAACCTTTATGATGTACTGACTGGAGCCCAGGTGTACTCAAAAATTTACCTGAGAGATGCCTTCAACCAGATCAGAATCAAAGAAGGAGACAAATACAAGATGGCTTTCAAAACCAGATATGGGTTGTACAAATACCTAGTTATGCCGTTTGGCTTGTGCAACGCCCCCAGTAATTTCCAAAGGATTATCAAATCTGTCCTAGGCAAGTACCTTGACCAATTCTGTGTTGCATATCTGGACAACATCCTCATATACAGCAAGTCACACAAGGAACACTTCCAACATCTTGACCGTATACTGGAGAAACTCTCACAGGCCAACATACACGCCAAACTGAAGAAGTGCAAATTCTTTCAGTCTGAAGTCAAATTCCTGGGATATGTGGTGAAGACTGGCAGGTTTGCTATGGCACAAGACAAAGTGGAAGCAGTGACAACCTGGCCAGTACCCAAATGCAGGAAAGACATGAGAAGTTTTTTGGGTCTGGAAAATTATTGCAGGGATTTCATCCAAAAATTTTCTCAGATTACTCTGCCCCTAACCTGTCTTTGCTCTGACAAGGTCCAGTTTGTCTGGACTGAGGAGTGCACCTCTGTGTTTGTGACCCTGAAGGAAGCATTCACCTCTGCCCCAGTCCTTGTCATACCTGACCCATCTAAACCTTTTGTGCTGGAGACAGATGCATCTGACTTTGCAGTGGGTGGGGTCCTTCTTCAGGAAGGAGGGGATGGTATGCTACATCCTGTAGCATATTACTCCAAGAAGATGCTACCAGTTGAAGGGAACTACCCAATATACAACAAGGAGATGCTAGCTATAATGAAGACATTGAAGCATTGGTGTAGGTACTTGTGCGGTGCTGAACACCCGGTAAAGGTTCTGACAGACCACAAGAACTTAGTCTACTTCTTCAAACCACGCCAGCTAAACCAACAACAAGCAAGATGGGCCTTTGAACTGGCTGACTACATCTTGATCATAGACTACAAGCCAGGAAAAGTGAACGTGGTACCAGACGCCTTGAGCAGGAGAGCCGACCTGATTCCCTCCTCCACTGAAATCAAGGACTGCAACACCCACACACTACTAGACCCCGCCAGCCTAGGGATACAACTGAATTACTTGAATATTTCCACCAGCAAACCCAACATGATAAGAGCCCAGAAACAAGACACCTATTCAACTGAACTAGTCAAAGCCCTGCTAAAGGACCCATATTTCCATCATTCAAAGAAAGGATACTCCCTGAAAGGCGCTACCCTGCTGCACCACAACAGAATCTACGTACCTGAAGGCCCAACCTGAACAAACATAATGATTGAACACCACAATTCAGAGATGGCTGGTCACCCTGGTAGACACAAGTCCCTCTTAAGTATCAAGCAGAACTATGCATGGCCAGGAATGGACAAGGAAGTAGCTGCCTAAATCAATGGTTGCAAAACCTGCAGAAGAACCAAGACACGTTGATCAAAGCCAGAAGGACTACTGAGGCCTATGGACATCCCTGCTGGACCCTGGAAGTCAGTGTCAATGGACTATATAGTAGAGCTCCCCCCTTTGAAATTCTTTGACACAATCCTAGTCATGGTTGACTGCTTCACAAAGATGGCGTACTTCCTCCCAACCACTACCCACTTCACAGCAGCTGAGACTGCCAGACACTTCCACAACCACATCTTGACACAACACAGCGCTCTGGAAGAAATCATCACCAACCGCGGACCCCAGTTCACTTCCCACTACTGGACCCAAGTGATGAAAGACCTTGGAATAAAACGTTGTGTAGCAACCTCCTACCCCCTACAGATAGACAGACAAACTGAACAGATCAACCAAATCTTGGAACAATACCTTCAATTCTACACCAACACAGACCAAGACAACTGGGCAGAGATGTTACCCATGGCACAATATGCCTATAACAGCAAAGACCACACATCCACAGGTATGTCCCCCTTCAAGGCCAACTATGGGTTCAATCTATCATGGGACCCTAGTATTGGTAGCAAGGAACAGAATACAGCAGGAAGAACCTGGATTGAAAAAATACACACCACCCAAGAAACCTGCCTAAGGAACCTGACCCGCTCTGTTAAGACCTACAAGGCGTTTGCTGACAGGAAAAGAGTCCCTGGGAAAACCCTGGAGATAGGCAACAAAGTTTACCTTGACTCACAGAATGTCTTCCTACACATAACCAGTAGGAAATTAGCTCGCTGCCGCTGTGGCCCTTACAAGATTACAAAGCAGATAGGAGAAGTGGCTTACAAACTAGAACTGCCACCCACTTGGAAAATCCACAACGTCTTCCACCAATCATTGCTATTCAAGAAAGAAGGAACCTCCCTTCCCCACCAGAAGATCAAGACCAATCCCCCACCCATTAAAGAGGGACACACAACCAAATACAAAGTGGAGTACATTCATGGACACCACCTCCACTACAAGACCCCACAGTACTACGTCAAATGGGTAGGTTACCCCCCCCAAAGAAATCACATGGGAACCTGTCTCCAACCTGCCTAATGCACATGGAGCCATACAGTAATACTTGGACAAGAAGGCTGGGAAGGAGGAGGGCAACAGGAGAGAAGGGGATGATGTCATAAGTGACAAACTCCTACTGACCATGATTACTGGAAAGCCTCAACTACAGGATTTGAACCCTGAGACCCCGTGGGCCGCCAGCCTGCAGGACCAGCTGCCTGGCCGCCCGCAGATTTTTGGGCTCAAACCAGAGCAGAACTTGAATTCAGAAATCCCTCTAAAGCTGGATGAATCAAAATCATCTACATCAACAATTCCCACACTAAAGGTTCCTGTTAACTTGATCAATCAGCAGGCAGGACCAGCCATAGAACCAAAAATAACTCGGGCCTCCACAGGAAAGGAAATAGAGAAACTTCCCAATAAATGTTGGCCACCCAGTAATAACCAACCCCACAACCCAACAAGAAAATTAGAGTATTCCCAGTTCAAACCAGCCAATAATTCAACTCCCGCAATGAATGCCATCAAGGACTGGAAAAATCAGGTAAACAGTATCACTTGGGCCAGAGAAATTCATAAAAGTTTTCCCATGACAGATAGGCATACTTATACCCTGGACCGCCAGGAAGATACCCATTGCCATTCTTGCAATAAAGTGACAAGAACCTTTGGTTCAACCAGATTATTTCATACTTGATTTTAGTTCTATTTCATCTACAGTCTACATCCTGCGGTTCTGCACCCCATACCCTATAACCTCAAGAAACCGTGGACCAACCGCCCAAGTTTTACTGTCTACCAGGAGTCCCCTATGGCCCTGTGCATTTCACCGAGTACCCTCCCAATCCTGTGTATTTGGAGTTCACCCTAGAGGAATCATAATCTATAACCCCAAGGCAAGAACTAGAGAGACCAAGACTGTATACAGAGAAGGCCGCAAGATCACTATACCTCCCCTGCTATTCTGTGACAAATACAACCACCTGCCCACGTATTTGGTCCCCATGACTCCACCTCTCATCCTGCGGCCCAACTGCCTGCAAGAATCTGTTGCTGCCAATGAATCCACTTCCACTCAGATATTTGGGGTGATGTACATCACTCTTACCAGTTTGATAGATTCTATGGTGCCTGCCAGCGGGCCTTGGGCCCTCCTGGGAAAATCATTATCTTATATTGTAAAGTTAGCCCCAATCTTGTGGTGGGTCCTCCCTGCCGGGCCCGTGGGCTGTCCGCCTGCAAGTTCTCAGGAACCCCCCACAGGCTGGATCTCTCACAAGAAAAACCACTTAGTTCACTCAAAGACTTAACCCACACTGTGGATGAAAGATTTGTGTTGGCGTACTCTGTGGACCCACCAGCATTTACTACCCCATCCATAGAGGAAACCCTAATTAATTTTGATTACTTGCTAGCTTGGTGTCAGCTGTTATTAATGAGTATTAAGACAGGCCAATCAAACAGCTCCACATCAACTTCCAAAGAGTTTAATGGCCCCCAAATTCCTGGCCTCAACTCCAGCCAATCAGGTGGTTCTCTGGAAATTGGTGTGAAACTCTCCAGCTCCCCTGACCCAGGTCAGCAAAATTTATCCTCCGCCCAATCAGATCCTGGTCTGTTGGTCAGGTGATTGAATTCCTGACAAACCCATCCCTTAAACATAGCCAGGGGACTTTCAGTCACTGCTTGTTGATTTTACAATTTTAATTAAAGTTTGGGTCTTTATTATCATTTTCCTTTGGAAAGTTTGTTTGGGAACTCTGTTTGAGTCTCCTATACTTCTAGAAAGTGTTAGTAATTTTTCCCTTTCATTTTACCTCCCTTCTGTGATGTTTGAACCCTGTTGTCCTCCCAGAGCCCCTAGAAGAAGTGTTAGTGTATAGTTGTTATTATACTTACGCTTGCTTTCAAAATAGAGAACAACTTGATCCTAGAATTTTAGTTAGATTTTTTTATAAATACTTACTTCAATTTTGATTTTTCCTTGTTTTTGCCCAACTTTGAGTTTGTCTTTGCTTTGCCTATAAAACACGAGACCTCCAAGACCAAATTAAAGTTATATACCAATCCTTTAAGTCCTGGTTTGTCTTGCCTGCTTGTGGTACCCTAATTACAGTAAAAAATATTCTTTGGGGTCTCCAAGTTATACTGTTATAATCCAAATTTTCCATAGAATTTTGTGATGATACTCCCAATCGTGAAATTCGCGGTGTTTACCTTGGCCCCATTTTTACTGCTTCTCTGGTTGACCTCCCCCAATTTGTGATTGTGCCTCTCCTCTTTGGCACGCCTTGCAAGTGATGACCCCTCTAACCTTCTGTTTTTTTGGGTGAACTCCTCACTTCTGGAGAGGCCATAGTAAAGAGCCTGACTTGTGACAATCTGGACTTGCACTCTACAGAGTCCATCTCATCTGCTCCCAGCACCAAGGTCCCTTCCTTGTCTCCCCCTTGGATGTCAGAGGATGCAGATTCAGTCTCCCTGCAGGAAATGTAGATCCTTTTTTCTGTTTCCTCTTGTTCCCCTTGGTTGGTTGCCGGCTTTGCGTTGATGGGTTTGAACTCTTACTTCCCTCAACTGTCCCTGGTTTCCTCCCTCTGGTCCCCTCTCAGAGTGGCCATCCCTGTGATAATTGGGGAGCAGATTATTAGGAAATAGAAACATGCTCTCAATCATAATAAAAATCATGATGTCAGCAACAACCAAAATGTTGTCACTAACAATTCATGGGAGGCCAAAGGGGGGGGAAGAAATCAACTGAACACAGAAAGCAACAGATAAAACCAACTGACCAGTTTTACTAAGAAATTTTGAACTTTATTAGATTAGAGAATGATGAAGCAAGGTCTTTTAAAACTCTTGCATTCATTTAAGGGATTTATAGAATTGGGGTGGTAGATTGAATGTCACAAAACCAATTGACCAATAATATGAGCAGATTAAATGCCTTTCTTGAGGCAGGAAGATCTTGAAAAATTTTGAATGGACATAGTCAAAAGGAAAACCTAACCAACTAAAATCAGGAATATGCTTTGGATGCAATTACCACTGCTCCCGGTTGCTCTTTCACATGATATTTAACCAGAGGTGTCTCTTGGGTGGGTTAGGCGGGGGCATCTTCAGAGTAATTCCAAAATATTAAATTGATGGCTTTTCTTGGGCTTTTTCAGTAACCTTTTGGAGAAATATTCAAACACAATTTGGTAGAAATTACCAAGAATTTGGCAGGAATTGGAGTAGAGGCCTAAGAGGGAGGCATAACTTTACAATCCCAGTGATTTACTGGGTGGCATCCTGGTGGTTTGTCCTGCCAGGATGGGAGCCAAACTTAGTTAGTTTAGCCCCCCTCTCTTACACACTTCTCCTAGAAAAACTTACTAGTGGAAAATCTCCTACAACTCTGACAATAGGAATCCTCTTCCCCTTGACTAGGGTAAAAGATATGGGGTAGCTCACTCATTGGGCTTGTATTCTAATTACTGAAAATTTGGGCAGGGGTTGTAATAGGCCTTTATTCACGGCTAGAAGGAAGATCCAGTTAGAAACCTTCTGATATAATGCCTGGATAAGGGAAACAATATGGGTTTGCCAATACTTGGAGTCCTCCAACAATCTCTTGGGCTCCTTGTACTTGGTCTTGGGCTCCTGCACCTTTATCTTGGGCTCCTGTGATCTGTTCCAGCTCTGGTCCCTTATCTCTAGCTCTGGCTGCTTTATCTTGAGCTTCTGCCCATTTAGCTTGGTCTTCAGCTCCTTCTGTAGTCTTTTTGGCCTTTGTAATCCATTTGATTCAGTCCCTGAAGAGTCTCAGATAGCTCCCCCTTTTATAGCTCCTTGTTTCAGATCAAAATCTCTCTCAGAACTCTTGTTTTCAAAAGCTTAAACTATCCAGTTTTTCTCTCTCTACAATATATTAACCTTTAAAACTTACTTCAGCCAATGAAAGCCATGAATTTTCTGCTTCTGCTCCTCATTTTTTAGGCTTTAACTCTTCAGTTAAACCCTCAAAACACTGATTAAATCACCTTTGACTTGCAGCCAATCAAACGCCTTGATGACTTTCTCTTGACTATGCTTCAAACCCGAAGCTGTCTTGCTCCAAGTAAACAACTGCTCCATGTTCTGAAAGGTTTTGCCATGATTCCTGTCATGTTTCCCCAGCAAATCTCAAGCGCTTTTGCATATGTTTTACTTAGGGGAATTTAGAGCCCTTGATTCTTCAACATTTCTCTGAGTTTCTACACATTTTCTTCAACGTTTTACGCCTACAAACTTGCCCGTTGCTTGCCTCTTTGTCTCTCCTAGTTGTTCTTGGAAAAATTTTCTTATTTGTCTTCACAGTTTCTCTGTCCTGTTTTCATCCTCTTTTTGGCTTCTTTTCACTTAATTAAAACTTAATAAATTTACAGTTTAAATACTGTAATTCATTTTTCTTTCTCTCTTTTCTATTGTAATATAATATAATAATTAATTCTCTTTTCATACTATAATTTTGGCAGCATTAAATCCTTATTTAACTGCTTCTTTTCTTAATATTTCCTCTTCTTATACACCAAAATCAGCATTACAGCTTCTATTTCCAGTCTGGCCAGTCCTTTTAAGTCATCTTCTAGCTTCATAGCTAGTCCTTCACTAACAACTTCTGGTCCTTCAGCTATTTCTTCAACCATCTCTTCCAGCTCTTCAGCTTAACCAGCAATCAGTCCATCTCAGTCCATAAACAGCTTCTTTCAGTCTTCCAATAGCTTATCCTCACTAGGAACCACCTTGGTTCCACCTGCACAATGAGCCATTTGGTTCCAAACTTCAACCTGAACCAACAGTCCCTCAATTAGTCTTCACTGTTATCATACAGTCCTTCTTACTAGTCTTTTCTACTGGTCCCCAACTATGAACCACATTGGTTCTTTATCTCAGTCCCCGTTACCAGAACCTGTAGACCCAGACATGAGTCTACATTGAACTGGTGTTTGACTGGGCCCTCGCAAGTGGCCATCCACTTAGGCCATCCAATCATAGATAATAAAAGTCTATACAGTTGTTTTTACTCACCCAGGTGATTAAGTCTGGGCTTTCAGTTGCAAATTAATCAGCTTTACTTCCCAGAGGACTGATCACACCAAGTTTTGCAGCTGCTTCCCCAAGCAAACCGCCTTGGTGACACCTCTGAGCAAATATATGCTCTCCAATGCTCACTTTTGGTTCTCCCCAAAGCTCCCATAGGGGCATAAACGAGGACACCCCATCAGTCTATTAGATAGGATGCTTGCTCACAGACCTCCTGTAAGCGTATCAGGATACGTAGAGCCCTCAGAGCTCTTCCCCTCTCTGGCAGCCCGCGCTACCTGCCAGGGGTCCAAAACTTACAGCCCTGGTAGCTAAGTGGCCTACCATGCTGGTACACTCTTCTACCCTTGCAGCCCGTGTTAAGTTCTAAGGCGCAGCACAGACACACAACGGGGAATCCTAACCTTAGGATTGGATTTGTACTAAGTCTTGGCTAGATGACAGGGAAGGCTATGCAATTACCTTGCGGCCCTGGAAGAATAATCTCTACTAGTTGTGGCTAGAGAAAGGCGCAGAAGTACTGAATAACAAAAATACAAAAATGTGAATAGAACTTAATTTTTATTGGTGAATACAAAATGAAATATATAGTGGTTAGGAATACCACAAAACACTACCAGGACGGTAGGATCACTTGCCACCAGCATGAGTGGGGCAAGTGAGATGCGCAGAGTCAAGAAACCAAACAATTGTATTTCCTGATTCAGTCATCAACTCATTTAAAGAGGTGAAAGCAAAAGCAAGAGATTTGTCTTTGAAATGGCCCACCAAAGGCAAAATTGAAACATGGTGAATAGCAGTATTCACAACATTTCCCTCCCCTAGATTGACCTTAGGGGGTGGTACTTGCGGAGGAACTTGTCATGCACTCAAGCAAAAGGACGGCCACTGGAGAGGAGCTTTACAGTGTATTTGGACCCTCGTTTAAAGGTCATTTCTAAAGGGCCAATCCACAGAGAGTCCAACTTATGTGCGCGCCCACCTACTCTGTGTTGGTAGTAAAGTACATGGTCACCAACATCAAATTCAGGCAAGGGGGAAAGTCCAGCATTATTGGGAGAAAGCTCAAGTATCTTAGTCTTGTATGCAGAAGTGTAGGCAGTGGCCTTTATATCAATTATGCGGTTGACTAGATCCTTGATGTGGTTGTCAGGATTCATAGCCTTATCAGAGGAAAGCAAGGGGCCCCCAAGAGCAAGGGGGTAGTAGCCTCTTGCCCATACAACATAGCAAAAGGGGAGTATCCAGTGATATGATGTTTGCTAAGGCGGTACACAAAGAGGGCAGCAGGTAAGTATAGGTCCCAGTTGATAGCGTCAGAGTAGGTGAGCTTCCTCATAATAGAGACCAGTGTTGAATTTGCACGCTTGACTGCCCTATTAGTAGAAGGGTTGTAGGGGGCAGAGAAGGACTGATGTGACCCCAAAGCTTTGACAACAGAGGTTAATAGTTTGTCATTGGAGTTAGTCCCATTATCTGAGAGCAGCACTTGAGGACAGCCATGGCGGTAGAAAACATCTTGTAACAGGAAAGCAGCAGTTGTCTTAGCTGTGATGTCCTTTGTGGGGCAAGCCTCTACCCACTTGCTGAAGTGATCAACAGCAATCAGGATAAAGCAACACCCAGAACGTGAACGGGGGAGAGGACCTATCACGTCAATGCTGACAGTGTGAAAAGCATGTTGAGGGGGAACTAGTTTAAATTTGTGGGCAACAGCTCAAGGCCTCTGCAGCTGGCAGTTGTGGCAACTAGCTATGACGTCTGGGATCAGCAGGCAAAGGTTTTCCCAGAAGTATTTCTTCTGATGCCAGTCAAAAGTCTTGGCAATGCATCCATGCCTAGTCTCTTTATGAGCTTGTGACACCAACAAGAGGCAAAGAATGGGTTGTACATAAGGTAGATATTGATCTTGTACCTCCTTGAAGAGCTAATTGTTGCGTATGAGGGTATATTTGGATAGCTTGGACAAGGCCAGTTAGACCTCTTCTGTCTTGCTTTCCCAAGAGGAAGGGTATCAAATTAGTTTGTACAACTGGTCAGCCTCTGCAGGATGCAAAGCAAGAATGGGCATTCTGGAGAGCCCATCAGCGTTCTGGTGTTGAATCCCAGGGCAATGGAGCACAGTGAAGTTGTATCCTTGTAGACGTAGAGCCCATCTAGCTAGGCGCCCTTCAGGCTCCTTGAGTTGTTGTAACCACTTAAGTGACGTGTGGTCAGTGACAACTGTGAAATGGGTACCATATACGTAGTGACAGAACTGCTTGACTGCATGCAACACAGCAAAACTCCTTCTCTGTGATACTATAATTCTTCTCATTTTTGTTTAGCACGCAGGAAGTGTAAGCCACAGGATGGTCTACACCCTCATTGTCTAGCTGGGCCAGGATAGCCCCAATAGCAAGATTGCTAGCGTCAGTGTATAGGATGAACTCCTTATTGTAGTCAGGATACACTAGTATT
This sequence comes from Entomophthora muscae, assembly GCA_014839935.2. NCBI lineage: Eukaryota > Fungi > Entomophthoromycota > Entomophthoromycetes > Entomophthorales > Entomophthoraceae > Entomophthora > Entomophthora muscae. The sequence continues at coordinate 23,494 of QTSX02002238.1, forward strand.
GGTGCCTCTTTAAGTTTTTGTTTAAGGGTCTCAAAGGCTTGCTGCTGACTGGCAGTCCATTCAAAAGGGACATTACGTAACAGCTGGACTAGAGGTTCACTAGTATTGGCAAAGTCAGGGATAAACTGTCTATAGTAGCCCATCATCCCTATAAAGCCTTGTACCTCTTGCAGGTTGGTGGGCAGAAGCATTTTGTTGATAGCTTCAACCTTCTTAGTCATTGGGTGAATCCCTGTCTGGGTTACTTCATGGCCCAAGAATTCAAGACACTCTTTGAAGAAGGCGCACTTGAAAGATTTTAGTTTAAGGCCAGCCTCCCAAATCTTTAGGAACACCTCTTTGAGATGAGCCAGGTGGTTGGTGAAGGTAGCGCTGAAGACCGTTATATTATCTTAGTATACTAGGACACATGACAGTTTCAAGTCGTGGAGGATAGAGTCCATAGCCCTTTGGAAGGTAGCCGGGGAATTTCAAAGTCCCTGTGGCATGCAATTAGGCTCAAAAAGCCCTTCAGATGTAATGACGTGGCTTTTTGGCAATCCTTGGGTGATAGGTCAACTTGCCAGTATCCAGATGCCAGATCTATTGCAGAGAAAAACTTAGAGCCTCCAAGATGTTGGAGAGCATCATCAATACGCAGAAAAGGGTAAGAGTCCTTCTTGTTCAAGGAGTTCAATTGGTGGTAGTCCATCAAAAATACAATGACCTCTATCTTTCTTCTTTAAGATGAGTAGCAGGGATGCCCAAGGACTTTGGAAAGGTGCTAGCAGCCCAGCGTCCAAAAGTTGTTTGAGCTCTTTAGATACCTTGGCGTCCTCCACGCTGCTGCGGCAATATAGTTTAGCATAAAAGGGGGAGTGTTGCCAGTATCAATTTGATGGATAACACCTTTGGCTAACTCATAGTTGGTACTGTTCTTAGCAAAGATGTCAGAGAATTGGTCTAGCAAGTCTAGCACCTCCTTTTGTTGAACCAGGGACAGCTGTGGAAAGTCTTGCCCAGTGAACAAAGATAGGACTTGGGGTTCATCCTCAGGTAGGTTAAAATCTTGGAATGTGCCAAAGGAATGAAGAGACAGGACATCAGGAGCGCCCAACAAGTTGCCGTATCCAACGACCTGTCCCCTAGACACAGTCATGGGGAGAGCAGTCAGGTTGGCTACCAACAATTGAACAGGATCCTTATGGGAGACGTCTAGGATTCCAGGACAGAGGTAAGATTTGTTGCGCCCTAATGAGGGGGGAGAGTACAACTCCAAGAAGGTTTGCTCAGGTAGTTCATATGATATCTGGGAGTCTAGAATGGCCTGAGAGTCAGGGGGATGGTGACAGTGGATGTGGCTAGGAGAGGCATCCCTTCAGACGCAGGACAAGCCATGGGTGGACATTTCATGTTTGAAGAGTGGGTGTGATATTTGAGGTTGAAAACCCCAGTGGGATGTTCCAAGGCACATGGCTTGAGGCGTTTCCCGGGAACTTTAACCAGCTCTTCAAAGATCAGAGGGACTTTGTATCCCAGAATAGAGAGATAACCATCTTTCAAGTTGATTATCCCATTGTATTCTCTAAGGAATTGAGTGCCAACTAAGAGATCATAACTCTTATTTTCCAAGACAACTGCTGGTGCAGCTAGGAGAAGCTTGCCAAACTGCATGGGTAGAGCGGAGTACGCCCCTATGGCGTGGGTCATAGACAGCCCAGCCGTGCCATATGACTGGTGATAGTTAAGGTCAGGGGCAAGTTTGAGTTTCTTCACAAGCTTGGAGGAGACAACATTGACTGGCAAGCCAGTGTCTAAAACGGCCTTGATCTTTCCTTTTTGAATGGATATCTCTACTTGAGTGGTAGTGCAACCAAAGGGTGGAAGGACAGCCAAGATATCTTGAACTTCTTCTAGTTCTTTATCCCACCTCTCAATCATGCATCTTAATTCTGGGAACTCCTTACAAACAGTTTGGAGAGGGAGCAAAACAGATACATTCTTGAAGACGGCGTCAGCAACCTCAACAGCTTCTTCTGACGGCTCCACTAGCACAGGAGACCTCTTATCCTGAGTGAGGTAAGGGCAAGAGACAACTTCTTTGGATTCAGGCAAAGGCTTAGCGGTAGTTGTAGTCTTTCCTGATTGCAACTTATAGGGGACTGCAATGGTTTCAGGAACAGCCAGGACAGAGTACCCATATGCATATGCGTTGTCAGTATCAGAGTCATCCAGGTCAGAGTCGTCAGAGATATTGTAGAACAAGAGGAGGATAGGAGGAGCCTCATTATCAGCAGGCTTGGAGTCAGATATAGAGGGAGGGATTGAAAGAGACTGGGAAGAAATGTCAACTGAGAGCGTCTCTGCCTCTAGGTTGACTGCTCTTTTCCCGCCTGCTCTTTCAGATCAGCTCCTTCAACCTGTGGGTTAGTGAAGACTCAAGAATGGTGTCCTATCTGACCACAGCTGTGGCAACCTTGGCGTTGAGGAGGATTTTGTGAGTTTATGGTAAGAATGCAAGGACCACAGGAAGACTAACCAGAGTTAGAAGTAACTCAACCTTCCCTAACTACTGCTCCAGAATGAGTGAGGTGCATGTCCTGCAACAGCGTCTTTATGCTCTTCATAGAGGAAAGCATAGCTTTATGGGCTTTGAAGTGAAGGCACAGAAGCTGGTTAACTTTGAGGGCTTGAGCGCAAGCCATGTAAGCTTCATGGGCTGTCAATTGTCTTCTTGTTATCAGTTGCTGTCCTTCCATGTAGAATCTGTCTGCAAACTCAGCAAGAGTCTCTTTGGGCTTGAAAGTAATGTGCATAAAAGCATCCTTTTTTACTTCCAGGCTAAGTTAACCACCAAACTTGTCAATCAGAAGCTTCTTTATATCTTCCCACGTCTCAATGGTGGGTAGTTCAGGCACCACTACCTCCTGGTAAGTCAGGTGTAGACAGGTCAGAATATGTTCTTTCTTAGCCTTGTCTGATGCTTGTCTCATGGAAGTTTTGTAGATAGTTAGAAAAGCTGCAATGGTTGAGGTTTTGGGGTCAAAGACTTGCTTAAAGGTAGGCTTAAAATGTGCTTTGGGTGTTGGGCCACCATTGTTGCTGTTAAGTACGTTTATATGCGGAGAAAACTCTGCTTTGGATTCAGAGTGGGGCTGTCTAGCCCATAGCTGATGAACACTTTCCTCAAGGGTAGTCAGGGTCTAAACAGCGTGGGCACTTGTATTGACAGCTTGAGAGGTCTGTTGTGCAGTAGCATCTAGGCGTTGACCTTGGGTGGTCACTACTGTGGAGAGCTCAGCCAATCAAGAAGTAAGGGATGGCCCCACTGAGAGACAAGGGTCAAACTTGTTGTTCACAGAGTCAATCAATTCACTCATCTCTTGTACATCTCTATCCAGCTCAGTATGGTCCTGCTTCAAATGATCCACCTCGTTAGCTAGGGCAATTAGTTCCCTAGCACATTAGATTTGAGGGGCTCCTGGTAAGCCAGGGCAACAACCATCCTTGTTGATAGCCCCAACTGGACTAGCAGCAGTTGCCATCATCTCGCGTAGGGCAGCAAGCTCTTGCTGTAGCTCAGAAACTTGGGCAGTCAACTCAAGCACCTGGGGTTCAGGTTGGGGGGCTTTGGTAGGATGTCTTTGACTGCAAGTAGATGTATGTAGCTCTTGAATAGTGCCCAATATTCTCAGCTCTCAATCCACTAAGTCATCAGAAGGGGGGAGAGGGCGGAACATCTGGCTTGGGCGTAGATAATTCATTCACTTGACTCTGAAGTTTGGCTATAGTAGCAGTGGTGGCAGCTCTCTCTTGCTCAAACACTGTACTGAGTTCATTAAGGCCGTTAGCAGCAAAGTCTGCTACTTGCTGTAGTTGCTCAAAAAAATATGTGCTGAATGCATTGAGCTGCTGCACAAGTCACTCAAAGTTGGAGAAGTAAGTGTTCAAGGTAGAATCTACTTGAGTTCACCAGGGTTGTTCTAGCTGGTGAAACTTGTGTAGATGCTCTCTCACATACTCAGGGATGGACTGGCACATGTGTTTGACAGAGTTAACTAAACGGGTCTGGGAGGTAACAGAGTTGCATTGATTATCAGATACCAAGGAAAACAAGGAATGGATCCACTGTTGATAAGCAGCAAACTGGTCCCAGTGATGAATAACCGCTGCTTGTAGAGATGAGATTTCTTGGACGTGGAGCCCCAACACCATTTGATGGTGGGCCAAGGCAGGCTGCACAAAGGACAATAGCAAGTGTTCAGCAGAGCCAGCCGCCAAGAGGAGATGTTGTGGAAATTGAGGAGCCACAATTAATTTGTAGTATTCAGCCCAACTGAACTGCAGCTGAAGGCAAGGGATGGCTCCTTCACTGGCTATCCCAAGGGCTACCAACATGACTTGTTCAAAGTCAGGAGTACCCATGGGGTAAGCAACTAGGCGGGGACCGTTCCCAAGGTTCAGTACAGTAGGGATAATAGGAGGGACAGCAATATCTTCCTCAATAGGAGGGCTAGTAATTTCAGGTGAAGTCAGCTCTTGTATAGGCGGAGGCAAAGGACCTGAAAACGTGGATGCAAAAGGGATAACCAAGGGGCTTACAGCCCCTGTAGTGAGCACCATTTTTGTTGTGTTCTGAGGTGCAACACAGATACACAACAGGAAATCCTAACCTTAGGATTGGATTTGTACTAAGTCTCAGTTAGATGACAGGGAAGGCTATGTGATTACCTTGCAGCCCTGGAAGAATAATCTCTACTAGTTGTGGCTAGAGAGAGGCGCAGAAGTACTTGGAGACACAAAGACAAAAATTTGAATAGAACTTAATTTTTTATTGGTGAATAAAAAATGGAATATATAGTGTCCAGGAATACCACAAAACACTACCAGGACGGTAGGATCACTTGTCACAAGCATGAGTGGGGCAAGTGAGATGCACAGAGTCAAGAAACCAAACAATTGTATTTCCTGATTCAGTCATCAACTCATTTTGAGAGGCAAAAGCGAAAGCAAGAGATTTGTCTTCAAAATGGCCCACTGAAGGCAAAATTGAAACATGGTGAATAGCGGTATTCACAACAGCCCGCGTTAACCGCCAGGGTCTCAACATCTCCCAGCCTGAGTAGCACACACTACCCCTCAGGCTGGATCACTCCCTACCCCAAGCAGCTAAAGTTCCCTGCTGGGCTATCTTGTTTCTCACCCCAAGCAGCCACAGTTCCCTGCTGGGTGAGGACCTCTAGCCCACAGCAGCCAATATCTTCTGCTGGGTGGAGACAACCTCTTCCCCTAGTAGTCTTTTCACCTACTAGCCAGGCCTTATCTTCCCTAGTAGCCATCATTTCCTACTAGGCCTCTACCTGTAATAAACCAACAACACATTGTCAATTTTCAGCACAGCGTCTTTATTTGAAGCCAAATTAACCCTCACCTGCAAAACCATTTACATGTGGATCATAACACCCATCCTTCACATATAGGTTTTCTGTGTGTTAATAGTATATGGTCAGGAAAACATGAACTTTGAGACCCTCAAACCAACTCCCACTGACTAATTGAAGACTCCATTTTGTATCAATTTGGTCCACATTGATGTCACACTTCCTATGTTGAAACTGCTTGATTTACTCCTATAATTTATCTCAAGGCCCCCTGTCTGGTCTTGGGATATACCAGCGTGTAATATTTGCTAAATTACTTTACCCCCTTTCTGGGAAGATTTTGATTATTTGGCCACCTTCTCCATATGCTAATGATAGGAATTCTAGTAGGCTTCACTCTAGTTAAGTTTAACTTGGGAGCTCTTCTCCATTTAATTGGAGAAAGGCTCCCTAATGAGTGGATCTCTGACAGTAGAATATTACTGCCCCTGTCTGCAATTACACAACAGGTATCCTGCAGTTAAGTCAATCTTTGTAAAGAACTGTGATTCTCCTAAAGTGTCAAAGAAGTTGTCAATCAGTTACAGAAGATACCTGTTCTTAATTATGATCTCATTAAGAGCTCAGTAGTTGTTGAAAAGGCACAAACCTCCATCCTTCTTAGCCACAAATAAGACAGCTGTACCAAAAAAAGATTTAGAGGGTCAAATGAGCCCTTTCTCCAGGGTCTCATCCATGTATTTCTTCAATGCATCATCCCCTTGAGGTGTTAACCAGTAGATAGGGCATTCCTTGGGTACACTTTATTTTAAGTTGATCTTGTGTTAGATACTCATGTCAGATGATGAGCCTGGCATTTTCTCCTTAAATACAGAGGAAAACTCTTGGAAAAATTGCTGGTGTATAGGATTCTGTTTATGTGAGACATAAAAAATTTTAAAATGAATTATTTTATATATACAGGTATTCTAGTCAACTTTGCTGGTGTCCTTTTCTCTTCTGTTTTAGTAATCTTCATGAATACATGATCTCGCATGAGGGTGTCAAGGTGAGTTGGATACACATGGTGGCGTACTTCTCCTTGTTGTATGGTGAGTGTGGCACTGTCCCAATCAATGTGAATTTTTGTTTATCTCATCCAATCTAGGCCAAGCACTACATTGTACTTAGATATTGGAATGATGGGCCATTAATGATAGTTTTTATATCCCCTATCTATGCCCAGAAAGGCTTTGCCTCCTTACTGACTAGGGTGCTCCTGTTGTCCACCATGAGAACTCTTTTGAAGTTGCTCTTGGTTGTAGGTAGTTTCATGAGGTTGGCAAATTTATTGTCAATAAGAAATTAGTCTGCTCCAGTGTCAAATAGCGCTGTTTCTTGGTATCTGCAAAAATGGGAAGAATAAGTGAGGGGTTTATTTCCAGTTTGGGTGGCAAACAGTATAAAGTTGCTGGAGGGTACTTGAATCATGATGATTAAATACATGTACTGGTCCCTGTATGAGTCTTTTAAATTGGGAAAGGATAGCTTGCCTAAGCACTCCCTCAAGCTTTTCCCTCCTCAGGTGCAGTATCAGTACTCATCTGGTTTTCCTTAGTTGTACGGCTTTTGCCTCAAGAGTGAGGGTGATTGGCTCAGTTGAGTTATTTGTTGGGATAAGTATCCTTTCTTGCTGAGGGACTCTCCTTTTGTTTGTTGGTTACATGTAGACCATCATATTTATGAGCAGTTTGTTTTCCTTCCAAGAATACATCCTGGAGGTTCTTGCAACAGCTCATATTGAACCAACATCTGATGTGTATGGGGAGGCCATTGTAGAAGTCCAAACATGGCCCACCCTCATCAAAATTGATAGTGTCAGAAGCTTAACCATGTATGTCTTTGTATGCTTCAATATACTCTTTGATGGTTTCTGTCATCTTAAAGGTTCTGAGTTCTGTCATAATCAATACATCAGAATCTCATATTGCAAACTTTTCTAAGAAAGCTTTCTTGAAGATTTCCCAGTCTTCATTATTATTGGGGTGTTGCTCAAACCAGTCACTCACATGTGGAAGGCAGCCCCAGTAACTTGCAAGGATATTTCACTGGCCCAGAGTCTGTGAGGGTAGCCTACCTATGTAAACTTGCTTTGAATGCTTTGAATCCAGAGGTTGGCACTTTCATGGCGTATTCCTGAGAAGGTTCCAATTTCTGCTGAGAGGAGGTGTTGAAATACAGTGTTGGGTATTTTAGTTGTCTGCGGGATTAAAGTTTGAGGTGGGTTCAGGATTACACAAGTATTGAGAAGGTTGTACTGTTTGGTAGGGACAAGGACGTTGTTGAAGACAATAAAGCCCGTAGGAATGTCCTGTCCTTCTTCATATTGTCTCCAGCTTGTGGGGAGTGCCATCTGCTGGGTTCTTTTCTTGGATGAATTTTTCCTTTAAGTTGCGTAGGTGTGGATAACCTACCCTGTGCTGCACTGTCAAGTATATACTTCTGAGAAGTATAATAAACAATATAAAGGGGAAAATTAAGAAGAGAATGATACTTTATTTGATATGAGTTTAGAGTATTATATAGTATCATGAGAAGCCACATGCCTTCCATGTACATCATGTACGTCATGGGGCTTATCCAAGCAATTGTTTCTCTTAGGTCAAGTTTTGTCCAAGTAGTGTTCCTCTTAGGACTCAAAATGCTTGATCCCCATAATAGATAGGTGAATGATAAGAGTGCTACTGACTTAATGATTAGTCAGGATTCATTTGGAGAGTCACTCAGGGAATTGCTTTCCCGGGAGGGAGTAATCGAAGATGTTGCGACAGTAATGTAGGCAGGCATTTGCTATTAGATGTAGGATAGTTAAAGGTGACATTTTTCAGTATCAAATCTGTTTAATTTCATTTCTGAAGCGGATGATACACTTATTTGCAACATTCCTGTTATGCTGGCAGTGACATTACCTTATTTTCCTATACTGTAAAGCAAGCTAAAAAGTCGAGACATTTGATTTCACCGATGCAAAAAGCAGCATTGACATGGCTTGAACGGCGGGATTTTTTTTCGTAAAATGCTCAACCTGGCCACCAAACTTAATCTTACAAGTGAAAATATCGTTGAAAATACCAAAGGATTTCCCAGATATTTTAAATGTTTCCGAATCGGTGTCTTGTAAATTAAGTAGATAAATTGGGCAAGGTAACTCGGTATTAGTGGCTACTTAAACCAATTTATTAATTCAAGCAGGAAAGATTGTAGAGAAAAAGTGCGTATTCTTGAGAAGCATGCAACTTTATTTTGAATTGAGAGCAAGCCCAGATTTAGCTCATGATTCTTTTGAGTTTTTTGCTGAGATAATATTTTTATAAAGGAAAATAGATTATTCATGAAATACCAATAAATATTCAGAGGCCCTGTTATTCAAGTGGTGAAAGTGGCCAGATTTTATCTCAATATATCGAAAACATGTATGGAACTGTGCTCCAACTTATTTTTGAAAAATATCAGCTCCGGGGTTTAATAAAAAGGATTGGGAATTGAGAGTAAACTTGTAATAAAACACTCAGCGGATATAAGAAGCTGATTAATCTTTGATAGAGACTCGGTTGTAGAACATTGTACCCAAAGGTTGAAAGCACAAAAAACGCACAACCTTTTAAAATTATTCTCCAAATAGACGCTGTACTCGTTTCAAGACTGAATCCTTGGAAGGATCTAAAAATGTCAACGAACCCAAATAAAAATAATAATTACCATATGGATGATCTTTAGATGGTATTTCCAAAAGCGCTGGGAAGGCTTGTTGATAAGAATCGATCATGCCTCGAATTTCTTCAGCAACCTAAGCTCAGTAAAGTGGGATTAAAAGGTTGGACTGAAAGAATTAAAAAAGTAGACTTACGTGTTGATTGATGAGGATAATGGCTATATCTTTACTTTCTATAAAGGAAGTAAAGGTTTCTTCGATGGTTTTAAGAGCCGTTTCTAAAAACATTAAAGGGTGAAATTTTGCCACTCAACTATTATCAACTACTAAAAAGTTGGATTTTTGCTTGGAATCGACATTCCCAACCCCAGCGAGGAGTAAACCGGTGACAGTATCCTTTAGAAAGATTTAATTCGAATATTTTAAGGAACTTTTTTGAATACAATGTCCAAAAAACCAAGTTGTTGATTTTACCTCGTCTCCGATTACAGCCAGAAGCGTCCGGTTTTTGTTTGTCTGTTGAGTTGAAGCAGGATCAGCCATTGAATTAAATTAAACTTAAATAAAAAAAGTGGTTGGTGTATTTAAGCTTGTTCTCAAGTTTAAGCGGTAGTTTGAGTACTTGACTGCTGCATGGTGCTAGACACTTTGATTTAGCGTTTATGCATGAATTTCAATTGCTCCATGTCTTAATAAATGACGTAGCGTTGGCTGTTTGAGTTCTTGGTATAGATCATTGCTCTGAGAAGGCTTTAATTTGATTAGCTCAGGCGCTAGACGGGGCAAGAGCAGGTGGATCATAGTGAGTTTGAACAGCAAGTTTTGTGCTTGGCTGACAGAACCAACATCAAAATATTGACAAGAGAAATATTTATTTTACAACCAAGCTAGAAAATTTTAAAAGATCAAACTAAAATTGCACTCAAGGACTTATACAATAATACTAGCCTTTATATTTTGGAAGCTACACATTTCTTTGCCCTGTCTGAAGATAATCATACTTATCATAATTCCTAATAGCAAAATACTCCAAAAAATTGGCTGCCAGATCTACTTTTTGGCAGAGAAGGTGTCATGGAATTGATATTCCCTAATAAATTGACTGAACATTACCTAGGAGAAAAATAGTATGGACTCTGAATAAAAGAAATTCCTTATACCCTTGTCAGCATATCATGTATCAGTAGGGCCTACTGTGATCTCAGACGCCTTCAATCTATTACCTCTTGGCTTATGGACACTAGCACTATCTAGAACACTAGGATAAGAAAATTAAAGCTGATCTCTGATTGGCTACAGCATTCTGGAATCACACTAACATTCAGCTGGGCTAATAATAAAATAGGGTTGATATCAAGCACCAGATAACTTGCTAATTCTCCAAGTATTTGGAATAATTGATAGCAAAATGCATTAGCACAACACCAGTACCACTACAAATATTAAAATGATAGAGGATGGCTGCTGTGAACAATACACTAAAAATAGAACAATTAATTAAGCGCTGCCACCAACACACTAATTGATTGAGTATATTAAACAAATAAGCATGTACCCTGTGATAGATACTATGCAAATTAACCTCATGCCATATTAAATGAATGCCTAACTATGAGGGTTGTTGTCAGCAGTCTGGGGATGAAAAGATGACCCAAGCAACAGTTGAAAGTACCAAATATCATCCTAGCAGGAGAGCCATCAGCTTATAAAAGACCCTTTAATAGAAGAGTGAAGAGAAGAATTTTATCATCCCTTCTGGTCTATTACAGAACTTCTTTGTAATACAGCTTGCAAGTAAAAGGCCTTTTTTCAGTAGCTCATGAAACTCTGTTATTGCCCTTTGCATTCTTGCTGGACTGCCAGACCCCTGTTGTTATACATAATGATTCCTTTGGATTAACAACTTCACTGTCAGTAGCTATCTGTTGTCATACAGACCTATACATCATATATGCAATGATCTTACACAAATAAATAAAGACAAACCTCTCAAGAGAAAAAATCTTGACAGAAGGCAATGACTAATTTATTAAGATTTAAATTTGTTAAAGTAAAATATGATTGTCTGATGTTTTTATTAGATTTTATAACACAGTCATACTTTTCCTAATCATGTGAAATGATAATTGATTCAGATTATATTTATCAGATTAAGACTACTTATATTTGATATATTAGTGCATTAGATTACAGCAGGTTTATAACCTGTTGAGATAAATGTAATTTTTTCATCCTAAAGCCAAACCAACTGAGCCTAAACAGAAATTAGAAATCTCTGAGCTTATATCAATTAACAATATATTTTAGTTATCTTCTATTTCTCTTTGAACTCTTTCAGGAATGAAAATTCTCTTCCTTTTAAACTCAAGAGTTGAAACAATTAAACCCTGATCAAGTTGGACCACGGGCTGTCAGCCCTGAAGACCAGAGGCCCTTCTGCTCATGTTTTTTGGATCAAATCCTCCAGAATTCAAACTTCAGATTCTCTAGGATGAAAAAACACCATGTTAAGGTGCCAGAGATAGCCCTAATAGAGCCTTACAGCCACTGGCCCAATGGAGTTGAAGAGGCCCCCTATTTATCTAACAAGCCTGATACCCACTCTAGTAACCAATCAATTTCTCACACATGAAAAGGGCGCTGACCACTAGTTCACCCCCAGGAATGCTGCTCCAGAAAAAAAGATTCCTTTAATTTTTTTGAAGGGTTTGATCAATGAACGCCCACCCTGCGCCTGTGCCATTTTATTTCTCCTAAACCCAGGAAGCCCACCCACTCAATTTAATGTTTCCTTATTGTTAAAACCCTGATTATTAGGACTAAATTCTGAAAGAGGGGTACTATATGAACCCCTAGTGTCAGGCACTCATCACTTGAAATTAAACTTTCAAGTTGATAAATGATGGTAGAAGAATTCAGTCTGGTGACCAATGGGCCCACTGGAAGGGATACCATACCAAGGTGGAACAACTCTCCAAATAGTCAATAACAACCCAAGAGAGGGTTAAAGAAACCCAAGAAGAAGTACACCCCCAGATAGCTAAGTAAGAAGGCAAAAGCCAACATATGGAAGACCTTGGAATTGGTGGGCTTCTTTAGAGCCTGATAATTCTGAGGCTCTTCCTTTTGGGTGAATTGATGGATAATGAGATGCAGTATACCAGACTCCTGGGATCACACAACTCCAGGATTTCCATAAGTAGGGAGGATCAGGAGAGGTACCAGAATTAGCTCTGGTGCCCAGAAAAATGCTGGCCTTAAAGGTCTGTAGCAAGATTATCAAGATAAGCCATTTATACCCAATGGCCTTCCATGGGAAAGTATTGGACAATCTCATGATTTAACTGGGGATTTAAGTCAATATAAAAAGGAAATCAATTGGGTGATTGTAAGACTTTATTGATTGGAAAAATTAAAAGGCATGATTTACCAGCCTTATATAGCATAGTAAGAAGAAAAATCAGTTGGATAAGAATATAAAGGAAATAAGGAAGTTTGGAAAAGATGTTGAAGATTTGGGGTAGTTTGAGATCTGGAATCTGGAACTGAAAATTAATTTCCTCATAATATTATTTTGGCAACAATATTATTTAAAGATTGTCAGATATCTTCTCAACTGATTATCCCACCTGGAGTTTTCAATAAAGATTTTTCCCACAAAAGCTAGGGTTATTAATGCTGGGGCCAGAAGGAAAGGCAGAAAATAACAAAAAAGCAAACATGGAGCCTGTATAAAAAACCCAATCAACGTCATCTGAGGACACCAAAAGTAAGTCCAAAAGTGAAACCAAGCCACTTGATTGGCTGAAAGCTTTGGATTGAGATAACAGAAGCTCCAAACTTGATTTTAAACAACTAATATCTTTTAGATGATTGTCAAAAGTTGGGGAAGCAACAGGGTTGATCCCTGTTCCAAGAATTAAGTGATTAACCAAGATATTTGGGTCTTTAAACATAGGTAAAAAAGTACACTTACTACTAACTAGCTTTGCATTATTGGGATTTTCAGATAATTTAGAAGGTAGTAAAGAATATGTTTTCTCCATAATTAAATGATTGTTGTCAGGAATGAAATGAAATGAATTCCTGACACCTAGACCCTGTGACAGGATTTATTTCTATTTTGAAATAAAAGAATGAGTTATAAGTTTCCCGATTACTTTCATATTTTATATTAGCCTTATTCAAGTTATACACCAGCCTTTTTGACCTGCCAGCCCATTTAACAGCTATCTATTGTCTGCCAGGTGCTTCATTTGGTCCTGTTAATTTTAAGGAATACCCCTTAAAGCCTGAGTATAAATAATACATCACTGAGAAGATACTAGCAAATAATTTTCTGGCCTGCACTAAGGAGTTGACCAGATTTAACCAAAAAGACACCTGGCATATTACAAAACCCTGTCAATTCCAAGCTAAATATATATTCTTTACTGTCTACCAAATGAGAATAAAGCCCTCTCTTATGCCCAAACCTACGCCCACATCCACCACCAATCTTCACATTGATAATACCAATAAGACATTTGAAATAGTGTCTATCACCCCCAAAAGGGTGATAGACACTATAGTTTCTGCTGCTGGCCCCTGGTTTGAAAGATCAATGCTGTATCTATCCAACTTAGCTCTAACCCTATTATGAGCTTTGCTTGCCCGGCCTGCAGCCCACCAGATCCCAGATTCTGAAGAGCTGGCAGCCCAGGGTTGGTTTCCTGATAAACTCAGTTGATTCTTTTATAAGCTGAAGTGATTTTTTATCATAACAGGGTATAAAACTACTGTAAAGAATATAGCTGTTCAAAAGCATCCTATTATACTGATTGATAGTTAAATGTAACTAAATTAAGGTATTAACTGTTAATTTCACACAATTATTTGATCTAAAGACAATATAAGTGTCAGTATACCAGCTGTTTGAGGTAGGGATAGAGGTTGCAGCCTCAGGCAGGCCATCAGCCTGGAGGGTAAACATTATCACAGGATAAGTCCTAACTTGGTGGTATATGAGAGTGCGCCCCAAAAAGGACCAAAGATCATCAGTAGAGAATATAAACTCTACTTATTAAGTTGGAGTAATATAAAATATCCCAAGGATCTGGGTGATGGTAAAATTCACAGTCTCAACAGAGACTTGCAGGCAGTCAGGCTGGAATGTTTGGGGCTGGTGTCATGGGTACTAAGTATATAGGAAGATAGTTTTTATTTATCTTGTCATAATTACAATTGAACAGTATACCAAGTGCCCTCTCTTTTAAAGGTCTCTGGTTGTCTATTATGGGATTCAGGATCATCAGGGAGGATATTATCAAGGGTGAACTCCTTGAAATCCAGGTTTGATGGGCATTTAGTAAAGTGCACAGGGCCAAATAAAGTACCAGGAAGACAATAAAATGCCAGCTGGGAGTCTTCAGGATGATCAATGGGTTGATGGTGTTAGACAGAGCACCTGTGGGGTTAGACTGAAAATGGTATAGGAGTAGGGCAAGATAAGAAAGTATTTGGCTAAACCAGATGTTTATAGCAGCTTTATTATCAAAATGGCAATAAGGCTTAGTGTCATGGCCCAGGTTACTCTCAGAGGATCCTTTGATCAGGGGAAAAGGCCTGGCCTGAAAGGCCCAGTAAATGACAGGGTCCATTTTTATCACATAAATATCAACAGTAGTCCAAGAACACTATACTTCCATGTGAGAAATCACTTGTTCAGAGACCCCCAGCATGGTGAGATAGGCAGACACAATCTTACTGTAATCATATGGTAAATTGGTGGTAATAAGGGGGAGTTCTCCTGTGATGTAGCTCATGGGCTGGCTTGGTGGGGCAAGCTGGCTGAGTTGGGCAAAACCTAGGAAGAGAAAGAAGAGCACAGAAGCAGGATCTATTTTCTGGTCTAGCGCTTTTAAGGAAGGTACAGGGTTTTCTGGCTGAACTGAAGCAGCAATAAGTTTCTCAGTCTCCCAGTGCTGGTGTTGAAGCTGCAAGTACTCTCTGTTTTATAGTACTAACAGTATGAGAATTTTAGCAATTCAATAAACTTCTGCAAAGATAACATGCTCAAATTGTATTAAATAACAGTTGTTTATTTAGATATATCAACAGGGAGTGATTTATAACTTTCCCAGCTATATACTTCTGGGAAATTGGTTTCTGGCTTGATGATAACTCCTTACTGGCCAGCTGGTTATCTGCTGCAGTTTCTCTGACATTAGTATCTTCTGATTGGTTGCTTAAGAAAGACAGTACACTATTTTTAGACCCTGGTGCTTGGCCCAAACCTTAGGGTCACTTTGGTGACTTTTAGAGCCAAAATATTTAACTTCTGACAATTTTGGACAACCAAAATTGATTTGGACGGGTAGCATTGAGTTTCTGGGCGCCTTCTGATGCAGGCGTCTCCAGGGCATTGATTTTAATTTCTGGGAAATAGTGGCATCAAATACTGAAACCTTATTTGATAGCTCAATCAAGCAATTGTGCATGCACATGGTTGCAGATTCACACTCTTTTAATTTGATATAGAACAATGCTTTGTCAGGCTGGTTTTGGGCCCTGGCAGTCAGAACCAAAAAAGCTGTGTATGTGTACTTCTTTTATTCTCAATTATTCTCACATATCAGTGGCCAAATCCCTGCCATTTAGTTGTATATCTTACACCAATCTTTGGATTTTTCTAAGGTAAGTTAATTTTATTAACCTTGGCAGCTTTGAAGTCTACTGTGTGTTGTAAATAAGCTTACCTAGCTAAAGTCTAGCCTAATATTCAGTGGTTGCTTTAAAAGCATGAGATAAAAGCTTTCCAGCATAGTAAAACTTGTCATTATTCCTTACATATCTAAATTTAATCCTTCTCAGGGGTTAAACAGGTTTCATATTATAAACCACTATCAGAAATCAAGCAGATCTTAGCTTGATTGACCTGTGTGCTAAGATGGAACAGTTTTAGAAGCTGCTGCAGCATTGTGTACATCTTTTGTTGAATAAATGCAATGTTCAACTGAATAGCCATATTTCTCTATTAAACCGTTCAATATGAAGGCTGCTCATATGCCTAGTGAGTGTGGTTGTTTCCCTGTGCTCATTTTTTGAAATAAGCTGCCTCTCTGAATTTTATAATCCTTCGTTATTTTTCATTCAGATGGATGAATTTAGTTGGGCCTAGATTGTACATATCCAGTGATGGTGGTTTGTATAAGGCCAGGGGCACATGGTAGTCTTTGCTGTATTGTGAGCATTTCAGGAGAGGATCCAAGTTGCTAGTGAGAAAAATTAGAAATAAGATGATGCTGATGCTATTAGATGATGCAGTGCTGAAAATTTAGAGACTATGTTAGGTGAATTTTTTTGATAATAGAGCTCATCAAAGAAAATGGGATTTGGAGATATGAATTTAGTACTTAAAGTAAAGTTGTACTAATGTCAGAAATATACTACATATACATACTAGGGCGGATATATTATGGTTGGTGTAGTAAGTGCCTCAGGGAACTTATGTAGGGGAATCAAATCAAGCCAAGAGTTTGTCAGTGAGTTGCCTACAGGAACCAAGTAGTAATATCAGCTTCTTTTTGGATGTTGGTATGTTCAGCTATTCCCCCAAGAGTGAAAAGATATACCAGAGGTGAAAGACAACATGTCTTGTGTTTATGTAGAATCAACTAAGTTATTTGTAGGGAAGCTTTAAATGGGGTTCTTTTAAAATTAGTTAGTCAAATTTGTTTTTTTAATAATTTTAATAAATTTATATGTAGTACCTTGGTACTTTAGAAGATGCACTGTTTAAACTCAGGATAAAATCAATTAGCAGGCAGCTTCTTAAGATAAAATAGAAGCTGATTGGCTTTAAGAAATTAGTTTCCTTAAAAAATGTTCAACAGCCTCCTACTTGAATAGCATTTAAATAGATCCAGAGGAAGAGATGGATGATCAGTTGCCCAGCAAGTTCATCAGCTTATCAACATTAATGTCTGCCTCAATGAAGTGACTGATGGTTGCCAAAAGGAGAGGATCCATGGTCTTGCGATTATGTTTGAAGCACATCTAAAACATGATTAATATGTATGAGTTATATCAACTTACCATGGTGAGTCCAGTAGAAAGAGAGAATAGTCCTACTTCAAAGTTTGGGATTTTAGGGAGCCTGTCGCGGGAATGTAGGATGCTGTAAAAGCTGCTTAAGGATTTGGGTGCCAGAAATATATTTAACGTTTGCAACCGGAGAGGACTCTCTAAAGGGACTGATAAGATACTGGCTAGCATTGGTGCTAGAGCGTAAAGAACATGGATAAAGGCTGGTTTCTTGATGTACCGCGCCAGATTATGAACTCTACAAGTAAAATATTGGTATGCACCAACAAAGGCCCCAATGAAGACTCCAGAACGAAGGGTTTTCTGAACGATCTTAAGAAGTTCATGTGCTGGATTATTCAACATCTTAGACAAACCAAACACCAATTTCGAAGTCAGATTAACAAAAGCATATGCAGGGAGCATCAGTTTAAAGCACGATATAAGCTTATCAAAAACACCCCCTACACACGAAGCGTTATCTAAATGCATCGTTCTGCAAGGAATCAGAGTTGATATCTTTTTTATGCGGTGTAATTCTTCTATTGCGTTTTGATTAATACATTCTTTTGGAATTGCATCAATCAATTGCTCTGTTGACATTTTTCTCTCCTTTTAAAATCCGTCTATTGATTTCAAACAGGTTGGGAGGCACTTTGGACATGTTGAACATTAGCTTTAGTTCAGATGGCGGCAGGGTATTAGGAAACAGAACAAATGCGTACAATACTTGGGTTGCTACTATAGTGAAAAACAATTGGCTTCCATAAGGTACAGAAATCCCCGTCTTCTGGTATAAAGTTAAGACCCCGCTCTGAAGGGAACTAATAATGAGACTACTTAAAATGAAAAAAATTACCGAAATAATAAAGTCTGCCAATATTGATTTCTAAAGTTTTTCTTTTCAAAAAGAATAAACAAACCAGAAATAGACCCTATCCAATTAGCTGACATAAAGCAAGAATGTTACCAGCTATAAAGTAGTTAACATCTTTACTTAACGCATTAGTCCTTGGCAGGAGTCTTGATAACACTTTCCAGGTAAAAGTGAAGCCAGAAAAGACAAAAGCCATTCTATGAGCATCTTTTCCAAAAAAACTATCTCGCAAGTTGAACTTTTTATTGGGCCCTCTATACTGCGGGTCAAACAAGAACAAAAAAAGAAGATATATACCTTTTTGCTGATGAGAAAACAATCATGGCTAGTTTATAAACACCTCTTAAGCCCAAAAGGATAAAGTAATTTCCTAACAAAAAGGTGAGTTTAAGTAGGGTATGATGCGCTACGAAAGGCTCCAAGTAAAGATTGCAATGCAAGCTTTTTCAAAAGCCGCTTTGAAATTTCTTTTTCATTCTCATCTCTTGAATTATCTCTAGGGGAATCAGATGTCCTTTCTGAGACACGATTTATCGTATTCCTCTTAGGCATATCTTATAAAATTCAGGAGATGATTGATCAAGAGATGCGAAAAAAACGGAGTTGAGACAATGGTTTGGAATCGCTGATGCTTGGTTTATATAATGGTGATCTTTTCTACTGGCTGTGCTGCTTTGGTTGATTCATGTTTATTATAAGTGTTTCCAACGGGAATGTATGTTAATAGTGTATATAAATGTTTTCTTGTTTCATAGCAATTATCACATGATACTGCTCTGTTTTACACGTGTTTCTCGTCATGAACACGCCTAAGTGAATATCAGTTCAGAATCCCCACATCCATAATTAGGGTTGGGACGGCCACAATATTCTTATTTAATTTACATTTGAAATTTTTTATATCCATCTAAAAAAGTGACCTTCCCAACCCTATCCGTAATAAATATATTTTTTCCACTTTCAAGGAGGAAAGCCTATCTTGGGCATTGGATTGGGTGAAATAATCAATATAAATAAGGAATTGGCTCTGTAAATTATTATCAGGCCACGGTTTAATAATTTAATTGTATCCATTTAAAAAGTATGGTTTAGCCTAGCATATATTTGATATGATGGAAACGGGGAGCTGTTTTCAAGGGTAAAACTTGGCATGTCAATTCCGCACAAGTAAAGCTGCTTCGGCCAGATTCTGGCTCTAGGCCACGCCTTGCAAAGAGTTATTTTACTACATTTAAATATCAAGTAAAGTTTTTTTGGCTGTGGCAGCCTAGAGCTGGAAGCTAGCTAGGGGTATCCACCTCATTTCCGACACCCTTATTTCTAGGAACCAATTTCCGACACTATGACATCATTTATGTCTTTATAGGTGAATTCCTATCCTAAATATCAGAAATGATGTCATAATGTCGTAAATTGGTTCCTACAATTAAGGATGGCAGCCTAGAGCTAGAGCTAGGCCAAACCAACTTAGTACACAAGCAGTAGACTAAAAATTCTGTGGATCAGATCAAACCAAGTCTCATTTAAAAGGGGCAGATTATACACATCAAGTGTATTTCAGTCTAGTGAGATCCAACTCTAAGCCAATCTAAATCCTTTTAAATTCCAAAAAGCCAATCTCACTATCATGGATCCAATGCTTAATGTTTCTATTTTACATTCCCCTAGAATCACCACGGCATCCTTTATTACTCCCTCTTGAAGAATCTTTTCTTAGTGAAATGGCTCGCTAAGCTGACGGAAGGTAGCCTCAAGGCTTGATCCAGATGTGATACTGGAATCAACCTCTCAATTTTTCAGATGGATCCCCCTCTTCCAATGGCGCAACTGAACTAATTATAGTTCAGTATTTGAAATTGGGAGAGACAACAGTCCAAAAGGAAAGAACAGAGATTAAGAATAAGGTGATAGCTTTAATTAGCACTTGAAACTATTATACCGTAAAAGGTAGTCACCAGTCTACAAGGGGGTGGTATTATAGCATGATCCAAGTATGGTCTGTGTTTTGAATAACCTATCAAATGATTGTCATCTGAAATCAGTTTCACTTCTAACTTGGGATTATTACCCATATCTTGACATTTGAAGCAGGAGGGACTACATTGTTAGATACATCATGAGGTGGCTCTACAAGCGCCTTTTGCATGTCATAAGATAAATTGGCAAACAAATTGTCAATCTTGGTTGCAACATCACATTGCCCTTGCTTGTTGTCCTTGATCAGGATCTGAATTTGTGATAAGTCCAGAAAATTGTGAGCAAAGTGTTTCTGGGTGAGTTTGGTGTAACAGGGAGCAAGCAATCATGATGAAGTATTTTGGTGTTTACTTGGGCATCCTTGAGTTGGTAGGTATGATTGCTGTAAATGGTGGCTACTTGGAAGGGCCCAAGATGATTAGGTTCGATTTTTACAGAGTTAGGGTTCAGTGTGAATAACCTTAACTGAGCATTAAATGAAGCCCAACTTCTCCCCTTGAATTCATAGAAGCCTTTCTCTGTTATCTGTACAAAGAAAGTGGCATAAAGTAGTTTGTTTATCTCAATTAGTTAGTTTTGAAAACCAACACCATTCCTTCTTAGAATGACAAAAGAGGTGTCTCAGTTGATGTAAGGACGGTTGTGATGTAGCCAGTTTAAACCTGCTATCACATTGTGGCTGAGGCCACTCATGATAGGTCCAGAGAACCTGACCTGAAAATTACCCATTCTTACTGAGAAGGGTACTGTTTCATGGGTGATGGCTACTCTGTGAGATTCTGCTATCTTTACTGCTTTAAATTGTCTGAGGGCTCTGTCTGACTTATAGGAGCCCTCAAATTATTGATTGACCATGGTGTGATTGGCCCCAGTATCTACCAAAAGTCTGTGAGTGTTTTTTCAGCAGCAAAAGAGGTAGGCCAATGAAGTGATTTTATTTGATGAATAATTGGATTGAAGGACAGGGTTGTCATTGTGCACTTGGAATACATCTAAGGTTTCCACCTCATGCATGGTATAGTCACAGTAGTTTTTAGCAAGGAGAGATTGGGAGTATGAGTCAAGCGGGGTTTCAGAGCCTCTCATGTCTACAACCCCCAGGCTTTTTTCAGACCCTCAATCTGTGCTAGCTGTAACCTTTCTTCTCAAGGGCGCTTGTTGCCATTATTTTGCTGATAGGACTGGCAGCATCCTACTTGGCTGTAGTTGCTGCCAGGCGCAGGGCAAGGTTGAGGGGGTACATCATTAGATATTTGAAAGCTCATTGCATCTTGGTTGTTTGCTTCTATGATAGCCTTGTAAAATTTTTCAATAGAAGTGCAAAGCCCCACAGGCACCCATTTACATATATGTGATTTAAACCCATTATTAATAATTGTGAGGGGTATTGTGCTTCTGGCAGTAATAGCTTCTGAATCAACTATAAGCACCTGTTGCTGGGCAGTGAGATACTTTGCATTACTACCTGTTTTTTATGCTTATTATGAGAGTCCCCACGACAATGAGAGAAAAAATCTGCTGTAGCAGAATTTGACTGCCTCTTTGAAGGAGGCTTAAGTAACCTCATATTTTTTATCTTTTCACATAGTAACTCAGGCAGCAGCAGGACCAACAAGGAATTATGAAACCAGGGCAACTCAAATGGGTTCTGTCACCTGATAAATAAAAAGACAGGCTTTAATAAAATCCAGTCAACTTACAATATCAGTATGTGGTATTCTTACTATGGTAATGGGAGATAGTCAAAGGGTTGGTTGGTGGCCTTGGTACTTTACAAATTGGAAACCAGACAGGTAGTTGGTAGTACAAAAGCGTCCAAGCCTAGAGAACAACAAAAGGTTTAGAGTAGTAGCAACAGCAACTACTCAAAAGCAAATCCTCAACAAGTGACTTCTAGTCAAGCTTAGTTGGCAGTTTAGTTGATGAGAGGAGACTAGCCTTTGCAGTCCTTAGATTATACACTCAACAAAGTAATCAATGGTGTAGCTTAATATAAGGGGGGTATAACATATATTTATTGAGAAAAAGGGAGAGGGGTTTAAATACTACAACTTACTTGATAACTCAAGGTAAGTTGGTCATTGCTTGGGGGTTGAGAGAGGGGGAAATGAATGTCAAACCATTAGGGATCAACACAACAATTGAGGGAGGATGGAAACAGCCCCAGTGGCACAAGGGGGTTGCAGAAGCACAAGTATGGGGAAGTGAGTCAGTTGTAACTGCAGTCAGTGAACTGTATTAACTGATAGAATTAACAACCAGTCGGTGAAGTCCTAGTTTGGAACCAAGGCAGGTAGATAAGCAATCCAGAAACAATTCATGGAGTCCCAATCCAAGGGCCAGGGTGGATAAACAATCTGGAATCTAGTCAGACTTGAAATGATGATCCAGCGCCTAGCTTAAATCATAATCAACAAGAATAACTACTATATTGGAAGGAGATCAGGATCCTAGTACAATCAAGAAGTACCCAATGATGATCATAATTAAAGCAACCAACTGGTGATGAGTTTCACCACACATCCCTTCACATGAATAGACTATAAATGTGGAAATTCATAGAGCCTGATCAACAAAATAGAGGACATCAAGAAACTTGTTGCAGATCTGGTAACTAAGCCATCAGCTGTGGCAGAGGAAAATAAGATAATCACAAAGGGCCTGATCAAAGTATCTAATATGCTGGACAACTATGCCAAGGAGATGGAGGAATTGGAGCGTTTCTGACAGCAAATAACCTCCATTACTAGTGGTAGTCAGTGTGCATGTTCAATGAGTACTTTCAGTAACTATCAGAAGGCAACCAACGTCAATGAGCAGCAAAAACCAGCAGAGCAAACTAAAAAAGCCTCAAATCTTGTTACGTAAACCAGTGGTTCTCGTTACCAAAAAGGAGAAGGAGAAGCCTTCAATTAACAAGACTCCACTGAGGAGATGCTCCTGAACATTCAAAAAAGAGGTGTCAGCCTTCAAGAAGCTAGTCAATGGAAGAACATCCAAGAAGCGTACTGAGGTGTTGAACCCTAGCATAGTGAAACTGATACTTGAGGTAATGACAAAAACTAATGTTTTCTAATCTTCTTTAGGACACTGACATGGGATACACAGTACCCATGGATTTTGACGGCAAGTAGCTTGGCTAGGATCATCCAGGAAAGAATTGTTTGAGGCGTTCAAGGTTGAATTTCCTGATGGCAAGACACTAATTCCTTTTTTGCGTCATATGGAGAACACTGCATTGTTGGCTGAACAACAGTTGTACAAGGTGGAACTAGATTGGTTCCTTCAAGAAGCAACTAATTCAGACTTAAGTCAGGAAGAACAAGAGAAGATCTTGGCAATCTGTTGTCTTGTGGCTCTCAGCTGGGCTTTTCCTGGCAAGTATCATATGGCTCCTCAGGCAATCTCACTCCAGAACAGAGTAGGAAAGCATTGTCCTGCGGAATACCAAGAGTTGTTCTTCATTACCTTGTCCCAGGAAGCTAACTTCTTGTATGGCCAGTCAATGGGCTTCTTGTATCTCCTTACCTTGGAGATGCTATTCAAAGTGACTCATGAAAAGGACTTGTGGCGAGGAAATTCCTAATGTACTGAAGTTACAACTCACAGAGTTCTTGAACAGCTGGTTAACCAATGGGCCTCAATCAGAATTCCTGGCTAGTCTTAGGCTCTTGATCTTTGGACTCTTTGGTTCCAATTTTGGCGTGGCGCGTCTGGATCAAGTTGACTTCCCTGATTTTCTGAACTTCTGTAAGGTTGGCTCTATTTGTCCTCTTGATGCCAGTGTTGTTGGAAAAGCAGTGTCAGTCATGCATCATCTTTGAGATGTGCTATATTCCCTTGGATTTGTTGTTTTTCTCAAATAAGCAATGTGCAATAAAGCTCTTCTCTCTTTTCAATTTGTTTATGTTTTTCTTTGGGTTTTGTCCTTATAATAGAATTAAGGGTATGATATAGAATAGAAAAATAGAGGTAATAAAAAATAGGTAAGGGAAGGGCGGACCCTAAACCTTAGCTAGAGGTCCAGTTGGTCTTGAAGAGTTGGCTGGACATTCTTTCAGGAATTTAACATGTACACAATTGATAAGTTGTCCCAAGGTTAAATCCTTAAGGTTGTAGACATAATAGCCTACTTTGGCAATGACTTCACATGGGTTGGTCCATAAGCTATCTAGCTTGTTCCGTGGCTTGTGAATTTGTTGTTGGTACATTAGAACTTGATCACCAACTTGAAACTTGGGGAGGGCTGGTAGATTCACTACAGTTGGCGTTCAATGGTACCAAGTGCATAGGGAGTCCAGGTTGTCAGCCATATAGCATTTTGAATGGGCTTATACCAGTTCTAGAGTGTACAGTGAATTGGTATGCCATGACAGCTGCACCTAGATGTATATCCCATGAAGAAGGCCAATCATGTGCTAGTTTCTTCAGTATCCTAACTAGAGTTCCATTAAATCTCGCAACAGCTCCATTTGTCTTGGGTTGGTAGGGCGCTGAAGAGGTACTCTGGATTCTCATTAGGTCATGTAACCAAGGTAATATAGCCTTGACAAAGTTGGTTCCATTGTCAGTTAAGATTTTAGCAGGACAGCCATGTTGTGCAATGATCTCTTGAAGTACAAACTTAGCAGTCTGTAAAGAATTGGTGGAAGCAATAGGTTGGACTTCAACCCACTTGGTTAAGTGATCTATGGCAACTATGATGTACTTCAGTTTTCCTGGAACAGCGCTTGGGAGTGGTCCAACAACGTCAATTGACACGGTCTGGAAAGTGTATCCAGGTAAAATGAATTGATAAGAGTGTTGGCTGGGGTTTTCTCTAAACCTAGCACACTGAAGACATTTTTTACATATTCTGCAATGTCAGTGGTAATATTTTCCCAATAAACATATTCTGACATTGTTTTCATCATTTGTTGTATCCTGGTGTGGCCTAATTGTTGGTGAAAGTCATCAAGACAAGCAAGTTGGTTGGAGGGACAAATATAGGGGAGGGTGATACCCTTATAAATCTTGAAGAGTTTACCATTCTTTATGAATATGTGTTGACTTAGTCTTTGGAGCATCCTTTTCACTTTTTCTTCTAAGGAGCTCCATTAGTCTGGTCAACTGATCAACTCATAAAGACTATCAAAGTCCTCTCCTAATGCAGCAACAGTTGGTAGTCAGGATAGAGCGTTGGCATTTCCATGTTTGATTCCTGGTTGATGGACAATGTCAAAGTCAAAGTTTTGTAGCTTGGCAGCCCATCTTGCTAGTCTGCCTTCTGGATCCTTCATCTTTCTTAGCCATACTAGACTTGAATGGCCGGTGACTACCGTAAAGTGTGTTCCATGTACATAAGGTCAACACTCTTTGATAGCATACAGAACAGCTAGGCATTCACGTTCAGTAGTGCTATAGTTCTGTTCATGCTTATTAAGAGTTCTTGAGAAGTAAGTGACTGGATGTTCCTCGCCTTTGTCGTTGGTCTGAGACAGAACAGCACCAATTGCAACATTGGAGGCGTCAGTATGCAAAGCAAAAGGCTTGGAATAATCTGGGTACACTAACAGAGGATTAGTTGTCAACAAATCTTTCAAGGATTGAAATGCTTCTTCACATTCTTTGGTCCAATTGAAATTGGTGAAAGTTTTCAACAGATGAAAGAGTGGTTGGGCTATTTCTGCAAAGTTGGGAATGAATCAGAAATAGTAACCTGCCATGCCTAGAATTACTTGGACTCCTTTCATGTCTGTGGGGGAAGGCATCTGGGCTATGGCCAACATCTTGGCTGGGATTGGTCTAATTCTTTTGCTGGAAATGACGTGACCCAAAAATTCCAAATGAGTCTTAAAGAAAGAGCACTTAGAAGGTTTGAGTTTCAACCCTTTCTTCTGAAGCCTTATAAAGACTTCCTTCAAGTGGCTAAGATGTTCATCAAACCTCTTGGAGAAAAAATTTATGTTGTCCAAGTATATGAGAACACAACTTAGTTTAAGGTTGGAAAATGTACTATCCATGAGTTGTTGGAAGGTAGCTGGTGCGTTTGCTAATCCTTGGGGCATTCTAGTTGGTTGGTACAATCCCGCTGCTGTGATTAGGGCGCATTTCTCTTGATCCTCTTTGGCCATTGGTACTTTCCAGTAACCAGAGACCAAGTCCATTGCTGAGAAGAAACATGCTCTGCCTAGTTGGTCCAGTGTTTCATTGATACATGGCAGAGGGTATTTGTCTTTCTTGGTTATCTGATTCAACTGTTAGTAGTCAATGATAACTTGGTTTGTGCCATCTTTCTTCTTAACTAGCAGGAGAGGGGAAGCCCAGGGACTACTTGATGGTTTCAAAAGACCAGCGCTTAGCAGTTGTTAAACTTCTTCACCAATTATTGCATTGTCCTTGGGTGATCAACAATATGACCTTTGATAGATAGGAGCTGAATTACCAACGTTGATTTTGTGCTTGACTCCTTTTGCACAACCTGAGTCAAAATTGGATGTTGCATAGATGTCTTTGAACTCATCTAAAAGTTTTTCAAACTTGGACATCTCCCCCTCAGAAAGAACAGACATCTCTTTGCGCGGAATGACGGCCAATACTGAGTGAGTATGGGTTGGAGATGTTTTTGAAATCCCTAGTTCTGATAAGTTTCCTACATAGTAGACAGAGTCAATGTCTGTAGTTGGTTTGATCCTGATGTATGCAATTGGTTGATGTCTTTGAACAACAATATTTTTTGACAAGAGGTTTGTCAGTAGCACCTTAAGTTTGGAATGGCTGGCTTTGTCACTTAATCCAGGGGCTGCAATTGGTTTGACCAGCAACAGGTGAGGGAGGCTGAACACATTTAGAGACATTCCAGGAGGAACATCAAACAGAATGCCTGTGCTAACAACATCTTTCATAAAAGGCTCTATCACCATAGAATGATTAGCTTTTAACTTGATGCTGTTGCTGAGTTAGCATGGGACTGAAGAGTCTTAGTATGCCGGTTGGCAAGACAGTAAGGAATCCCCATGACACCATATAGATACTTGATTAAAGTATGGTGTTGGTTAGCTTTCCCTTGTGATACCATGTACGAGGTTTGATTGTTGTTAAACAAGAACAGAATAGAATAGTCCATAAGGGTTATTGTTCCAGTACCCATGGCTATTATGACATTGTATCTTTGTAGCAGGTCAGTACCTATTAGCATATCATAACTGGTGGATTATAGCACAACAGCACTTGTTGTATGGACTAGCTCCCCAAATATCAATGGGATACTACTGTAGGCACCTGCGGCAATGATTTGTTGATCTCCTGCAGTAGAAAAGCTTTTGTTGTAGGCTAAGTCTGGTTTAAATTGAAGCTTTAATACAAGTCAGGAGGAGACTATTGTTGTCAGTGCTCCTGTGTCAACAACAGCACGGATTGGAGTATCAAAGACTTTAAGTTGAACCCATGTACATGTTTAGGAAGGATTGATGGTATTATTAGTGATATTACATATAGGGTTGTTTCTTAGATGCTCTCGTAGAGCATCCAAGCAATCCTTGAACATAGGAAGAGCTTTCAAGAAAGTCTTCATTGGGATGGGAAGAGATATATTGACAAAAGAGTTGTTGGGATATGATGGAACGTCTTTGCAGTCACTATCAGAGTTGGTCAAGGGTAGGTTGGGTACAGCTGGGACAGATAGGGATGCAAGGTTGAATTGGTGATACTAGAGTTAAGAGATTCCATTAAGGCAAGTCTCTTCTCTATTTGTTGAGCCCATACTGACTTCTTACTGGTTGGGTTTGATAACATAGCAAAGATACCAGCTAGGTCATTGGGGGGAGGTTTAGGTAGAGGTGATAGGGACTCCCTGAGTCCATCACCTATTTGTTTTTTGACTCTTTGTTGGAAGAGAAGTAGTCTTCTATGTGGACTGTGTCCTCAGTAGAAACTACATGAACTCCAGGTTGGCCCTGAGGTCTGCTTCTAAACATCTCCTGTACTTTCTTGTACACAGCAAAGTTGGGGCAATCCTTTTGCACATGTGTCTTTCCCTTACAAATTCTGCAGTCTGTGTAGTCAGGTTGCATATGGTATGGAGTTAACTGGGCATTAGAGTTGCTCTGGTAAGAAGACAAAGGTTGATAGACAGGAATTGGGGATGGTTCTGGAGTGGCATAAATCCGTCAGTTGGTATGCTTTAGACAATCTAACTGAGTTTTGAGCTGCCCTAAGGTAAAGACTTGCTCTATAATTAAAGCAATGTCATGAAGGCCATTAATCTGACCTGAAAACTCAAGCCAGAGATCCTTGTATGGTAACAAGGCATTTCAAAGGGCACAGCAACAGTTGTTGGGGCTGATGAGGTTCTTCACCTGCAGCTGACTTACCATGGATTGGAATTCACAGGGGAAATCTTCAAAGTTCTTAATTTTTAGAACCAGGAAGTTATCCCTGCCAATTTTGTCCCTTGCTTATGAATTGAAGACTTTAAGGAGGGCTTTTTTAACATCCTTTTATTTGTAGTTTCTGGGAAGGTGCTGAGAGATGTCAGCCAATACTGCTTTTAGCATACAGATACAGGCTAGACCCATTTCTCTTGACCCTAGTCCTTCATTAGCCTTCTCAAAAGTGTCCAGCCACATGTAGATGTTGATGTGACTGTTCATGGAGAATTTGGTCTTGAAGAGATTATTTGGTTTATTTCTGCCTGAACTAGAACCATGGTGAACTCCTTGCTGATACTTAGAAGATGAGATTGTCAATTCATCCTCAGAACCAGAGTTGGAACTAGAACTACAGCTATCAGAGTAGTTGGGTTGGTGACGTCTGCGGCAGGACTGGTGTCAGTGACTCTCAGGACTTCTCTGGTGACAGCAACAGTGGCTTCTTGAACCTGCACTCCAAATTGGCATAGAATTTGCCTCAGTTGCTATGTCAGGAGGAGTGTATTGGGGAGGGCGAGCAGGATCAGCTTGACCGTGATTGAGAATATTGCCAATGATGGTGGGATCATGGGTAGTTGGATTCCCAATGACCAATCAATCAAAGTGTTCTTCTAGAGTAGTTGTGGCTACTCTTAGCTCTTTGACTACTTGTCCTTGATTGTTCAGTAGAGTGGTGGTGTTGGCCAATTGAGCTGTAAACCCACCCACTTGCTCCATTAGGTCTTGATTGGCAGTGTGTACCTGTTGTACTCCTTGATTGCAGTTAGTGAGCTGTTCCACTACTGCAGCAGTAGTGGTAGCTAAATCTTCATACATTGGTGTTGTACCTCTTTAATCTGCGTACAATTTTCATTAAATTGCCTGGTAACCTCAGTGTCCACATGAGTGATTGCTGTGCTCTGCTGTTGTTGAACAGCACTTTGTGCAGAGGTTGCTTGGGACATTTGGATCATCTGCTCCATTAATTCTTGAATATGGCAATGGTGGTTGGCGAGGGTCATCCCCTGAGCTTCAAGGTGAACTGTGTATGACTCTAAGTTGGCAGCCAAAGCAACAGTTAGGTTGTGCAGAGGAGTAAACTGAGTATCCACAAAGGTATTTGACTCTTGAGTTATCCCTTCTAAATGGACGGCAGTTGCTCTTACACAGGTGTTGGACTCTTCCAGTTGCTGGTTGGTGATATTATTTCATTTACCTTGGCGCTCAAAACTTATAGCCGCCAACTGTTGTAGGTCTTCATGTCAATTATTGAGCTCTTGGAGGCTGGCATCAACCTGATTAAGTCTATTTACAGTGTCCATAAGTTTGGGATGGCCAACCCTGGTGGTGTACGTGGTCAATCTGTTCAAACTGTTGACAGTTGATTGAGGAAGAGCTCCATTATTTTACTTGATCATTTGCTCAATTTCTTGCAGGTCTTGCTCAGTGTTGGTGGTCTCCGCTGAAGTATCCAGAGGGAGATAGGGATCATTATTGGCTTGGCTAATAGAGGGAGCAATTGGAAACAATTGAAGACTGGGGCTGATGGAGACAGGGTATATTGGGGTAGAAGGCCAACAATCAAGGGTTTGACTGACTCCAGAAGCAGAGAAGTTAAAGGTCTCAAAGGTTGGGATCAACTGTTGTACTGGTCAGCTAGGAGGTTCCCAGGGTCCCAGAGGAGGAATTGAGGCTGGTTGTACTGTGGGGATCTCCATGGATTGGAGTTTTTCTATGGGACTAGGAAGATTTTTAAGGTTACTTAGTACCCTTTTTGGAGTTGTAGTTTGTCAGTTGGTCCAATTTCCTGTGGTGCAATTCCCCAGGGGAGAAGGAGCTGGTCTGACAGGATTATTGGAGGTGGTGGTCAAGAGTCAGGAGGTGGTTCTGCCGGTTGACAACTGGCTCACCTGTTGGGGGTGAATGCTGCCAACTGATCCTGGGTTACTAGCGCTTGCTTGAGATGGTGCTGATGTTGTAGTGGCTGGGGAGCCTGTTCTATTAGGACAACCAACCTGTTGGATGTTGTCATTTAAAGGTAGAAGTGGTGCTCCAGAAGATCTAGTGTTTACCATGTTAGGTAGGTTCTTCCCTTGTCAGAGGCTTTAAAGGTGTCAGATAAGAGGTTGGTAAAGGAATCGGCTAAAAGCCCCTGTAGCAAGCACCAAGATGTGGTACTCTTACTACGGTGATGGGAGATAATCAAAGGGTCAGTCAGTGGCCTTGGTACTTTACAAGTCGGAAACCAGACAGGTAGTTGGTAGTACAAAAGTGTCCGAGCCTAGAGAACAACAAAGGGTTTAGAGTAGTAGCAACGGCAACTACTCAAAAGCAAATCCTTAACAAGTGACTTCTAGTCAAGCTTAGTTGGCAGTTTAGTCAATGAGAAGAGACTAGCCTTTGCAGTCCTTAGATTATACACTCAACAAAGTAATCAATGGTGTAGCTTAATATAAGGGGGGTATAACATATATTTATTGAGAAAAAGGGAGAGGGGTTTAAATACTACAACTTACTTGATAACTCAAGGTAAGTTGGTCATTTCTTGGGGGTTGAGAGAGGGGGAAATGAATGTCAAACCATTAGGGATTGACACAACAATTGAGGAAGGATGGAAACAGCCCCAGTGGCACAGGGGGTTGCAGAAGCGCAAGGATTGGGAAGTGAGTCAGTTGTAACTGCAGTCAGTAACTGTATTAATTGATAGAATCAACAACCAGTCAGTGAAGTTCTAGTTTGGAACCAAGGCAGGTGGATAAGCAATCCGGAAGCAAGTTGTGGAGTCCTAATCCAAGGGCCAGGGTGGATAAACAATCCATAAGCTAGTTAGACTTGAAATGATGATCCAGCGCCTAGCTTAAATAATAATCAACAAGAATGACTACTATATTGGAAGGAGATCAGGATCCTAGTACAATCAAGAAGTACCCAATGATGATCATAACTAAAGCAACCAACTGGTGATGAGTTTCACCACAAAGTGCCTTATATGCCACCTGTGAAGGATTCCAGTTGCAGGTTTAGCATATTTTGGGAAAGATCTACCTGAGAAAAGGTGACACTACAGTCACATTGAACTAGGTTTTTGTTCATTTTAAACTCTGGTTAAAACAATTTGGTCTTGGTATATAATATATTCTTCTGGGACATCCCTCTTGGTGATAGGTAGCAAGGGGTTTCTGAGAGAGTTAGCCATACAAGTATTACTATGTTCTTTCTTGGGGGAAGTTTTCTGATAGGTATGTTGTAATCTATCACCACTATCACTGTTGTAACTGAACTATTTATGTTCAGTACTTGAAATCAGAAAAGAGAAAAGTTTAAGAGAGGACAGAAAAATTATTTGGAATAAGATCATCTTTATTGAGAGGAGAGATTATTTTTATATCATGTGTGACAGCCATTGTGTTGTGGCTTGCCATGACATACTGATTTCAGAAAATCACTTTTTAACTACTTTGGTCAATAAAACATATCTTTGCCATCAGAACACCACCTTTATAGCCTCTCCAGATGTTTAGACCAAAATTTATGTAGGGTTGAAGATTTGAGTGTGAAAGACTGATCAACATGTCCCAAAAAAATCAAGATTGGATTTCAAACCTATGATGACAATAGCTAATAATGTGCAAAAAATCATAATATATCTCAGCTTTTAGTGATTGAATTTGGACGTTTTTTCACTCAAATGAAAGCCACAGAGAAGAAGCATTAATTCAAAGTATTATTAGATAATACATGAAAGAAAATCCTGAATTTCAAATGTGTCTAAAGAAGTATGATACAACTTAGCCAACTGTTGTCTCAAACTCACAACATGATCCATCAGATAAAGACCCAAGAACCTCTTATAATGATCTGAAATAATCCAAGGAAATGGTACTGTAAATTCAGAACCTAAACGTAAAAATGTGGGATTGTCAAATCCTTGGTCCAAATTTCAAATCACTTTTGCGGGCAACTCAGCTGAGTGAAAATAAAATATTTAATAAAATCAACTATTTAATTTGACTTTTTTTTGATTTATTTAAATTTGCAAATTTCAAATCCATTGAGCAGATAACACAACTAACCAAAGACAAAACACAACAAGCAAATGCAGGATACATGGATCAGAAATTTGTGATTCTAATTTACAAGCTAGTATTTCCTGTATGTCTAACAAATCATAGAAAGCATGAAATTAGTAAAAAATCTGAAATTGCAGGAATGTCAAATCAAAGAACCAAATTTCAAATCATAATTGAGGTTAATTTGAAATAAATATAAATTTAGAGGGTGTCTCAAAAGGGATTTCAAATAATCTAGAGTGGATTTGTGCCAATTCTTTTGGGAATCATAGGCATTCTCAAAAATTGCCCTATTCCATTTTAGGACGGCTAAAATTTAGATCCTACTATTCACCAACTTAACATACTTAATAATAAAATTGACTAAAAGATATACTCCCCTTTTTGAGTTTAATTTTTTTAGTAAAAATTTATTATGTATTATTTCAATACCAACCAATTAAACAAGCTGTTCCTTGGCCTTGATAAATCCTGCAGTGTAAGGTCTTGCGCATATTGATGCAAGGTTATAAAATAGTGTGTGTAAAGCATTAGGATTCAGATTTAAAAGGTATAAAAAGGTGGGAACTATCTGCAAAATAATCTTACAGAACCCTGCTAAAAACCTATACTGAGTTACAAAAGGAGTGATTGAGTTTAAGAACCCTAAGTAAAGAAGATAAAATAAAGTGTTTAATAGTGAGCAATTTGTAACTAAGGGAATGCCAATATTAGGATATTCTCCATCAGAAAATTGGTACATATAACTATTGAAAGATTCCTTAAGGAAAAATAATGGATACAACAAGCCTAAGGCTTGTTGTTTTACAAGTTCCATTTGTTTAAGGAAAAAAGGCTAAACTTTAAAATGAATTTAATAAAAATTTATAAATTTCTAAAAATTAAGATCTCAAGTTGAAATTAGATAAAAGATTGAAGGGAAGAAATCACTTAGAATTTTGGCTTAAAGCCTACTATTCACAAGCTCTTTATTTATAGAAAAAGTCTTTGCCAGTTGTATAATGATAGTCATGGGGAAAGCAGCCAAGAACAGGAGCAACTGGAGGAAGTTGGATGAAAACCTGGAGGAAAAGGAGAGCTTCAAAGCCCAACATAAGTTGCAGATCAGCAACATTAAACTGGAGAGCGGCAACAACGTAAGTGGGGGTTTTGAAAGGTGAGAATAGGTGAAAATATTCTACTTTAAAGTAAAAATATATAACAGGATAGAATGGAAGACAGCAACAACAACAACAACAATTTGAACGCAAATAGCAAAAAAAACAAGGTAAATAACTTTAAAATACTTATATATTAACTCTCAATTCAAAACTTAAATATTAAAAAAACTATAATTAAATCAATTGAAACCAAACATAATAAATTTAAAGAGCCTGCCTTTGGGGCAGGGCATGACATTACCCCCTCCAGATCCAAGCTCAGGATGTGCTTGGATATAAGAGTTGATGGCTTCAGGACAGTTTCCAAGGTTGGACAGTGGCTCCCAAGAACTCTCCTCAACGGAATATCCCTTCCAAAGAACCAAGTATTGAAGTTTACCATAGTGATAATGATGGTTGATAATGGAGTCAACCTTATACTCAGGGGTTCCTTGGACCATGTGAGGAGGAGGTGCTTTGTTGTTCTGATGAGAAGGAGGAGGAGAAGTCTGGAGTTTGAGGAGGGACACATGGAAGACGTCATAAATGTGATACCCTAGAGGAAGTTGGATACAGTATGCAACCTTTCCAACTCTTTCTGTTACAAGAAAAGGCCCTATGAACCTCAGAACAAGTTTACAAGAGGGCCATCTGATAGGAAGATTCTTTGTATTTAGATATACAAGGTTGTTGACCTGGACCTTGTAAACCTCAATAGACTTAGAGAGATTCTCTTTTAAGGAATTCTGGATGAGTTTTAGCTGGACAAGAAACTCCTCAGCTAATGGGAAATGGACAGAGGAGGTGACAGAAGGGACTAAGACAGGAGTATAGCCTAAATTTGCCATGAACAGAGTCATCTTGGTAGAGGAATGAGGAGTAGCATTGTAGGAATACTGGGCCAAAGGTAGGTGAGAAGCCCAATTGTCTTGTTGTTTGTTGGAAAAGCAGCAAAGGAAACATTCTAGTGTCTGGTTTTTATGTTTGGTTTGCCCATCAGACTGGGGATGATAGGATGTGCTAAGAGAAAGGTAAACACCTAGTTGAGTCATAAACTCCTTCCAGAACAGGGAAAGGAATTGTGGTCCATGGTCTGAGACAATATCTCTTGGAGAATGTGGGGTTCCTGTCCACCAGTACCCAAAGTGTGTCTTGGATTGTAGCCAGGGACTGGCTGGAAGGGATTGTCATTCTCTAGTAAGGGAAAATATATCTCAGAAATATGTATAGGGGTCAAAATGGGCTTTTATTCACTCTCAGAAGGAAGATCCCCATAGAAACCTTCTGGTATATGGCCTGGGGGGTCAAGGAAACAATATGGATTTGCCAATACTTGGAGTCCTCCAACAATATCTTGGACTCCTTATACTTGGTCTTGGACTCCTGCATCTTAGTATTGGACTTCTGCTCTTTAGACTTGGACTCCTGCTCCTTAAACTTGGACTCCTGCTTCTTAAACTTGGACTCCCGCGCCTTAGAATCAGACTTCTGCGCTGCGCTTAGGATCCAGCTCCTTATTCTTGGGCTCCTGCTCCATTATCTTGGGCTTCAGCTCTCTGTATATCTTTAGTGGCCTTGGTATTCCACTTGTATCAGTCCAATCAAGCTCCTGCTGGTGATCAGAGGCTTCCAAAAACCTCTGGGCAGAAACTTAAAAGGCCTTGGAAAGATCCCATCAAAGACCCAAAAAGACCCTGTAACTTTCCAGCTAGCCACCTTCTTATAGTGCCCTTTTCCCAACGGTTCTGCCTTCAAAATGGCTTTCTTCAGAAGCTTAAACCATTACCGCTCACTTTTTTGTATAATAACTTAAGCTTACATAATTACTTTCTCAAAAGCTTAAAGTATTTATTCACTATTTCCTTGCTTATACTTTAAGCTTTTGGCTTCCAACAAATCATTTTCATCAGGAAATGTGCCAGAACTCAACCAATGAATGCAGAGCGCAGAAATAGGCCATTTCTGAAGTTTCAATGTGATCTAATTAGGAAAACAATTTCCACAGCTCAAACTGCTCAAATCAACAACTCTTCACACACCAAAGCGTTAACCGGTCCATTATTCTGGCACCAGTCTTTCCTGTATTCATCCTGAACCAATTTAAACAGTAGAATACTATTTAAACTGTTCTTTCTGGACCTCTTAAGAATTTTACCCATATATTTACAAATCTTGTAAAATCAAGGAAAACATCCCACCCAAACAACTTTGTCATAAAATTTGCAGCAAAGGGTTACTAGTTTCTACAAACAGTTAGTCAGTGACCTTAATTCTTAATACTATACCTGTTGATGGTATAGTGGCAGCCTATGAAGGATAGAAGAATAATAAGGTGTATAGACAAAACTGGTTTTTATTTAGATAGTATTGCACTTATATAGTGGGAGGTGGGGGAATTGCCACCAGAGGCAGGAAGGCACAGACAGAAGAACTTTCCAAATGGAGAAGAGTGGGTTGACACAGCTAAAAGTCTTGCACAAGAGAACAACCACTTTCTTGCGGCTTTCCTTAAGGAGGTAGATATAAATAAATAACTTTGTTGCTCTATTTATAATCCTGGAAGTGAAGCCTGTGCCTTGTGCGCGTCCAAAAGGTGAATCAAACACCTGTTTTAGGGGCGTTTAAAACGTCTTTATGACTAGTAGAATCAGGATGCAATAGCGCAACCGCACAATTGTTCCATTGCTTAATCCCTAGATAGACAAATTTTTGTCTAATTCATTCAGTATCTGCAACAT
The DNA here is from genome assembly GCA_014839935.2 of Entomophthora muscae. Taxonomy (NCBI): domain Eukaryota; kingdom Fungi; phylum Entomophthoromycota; class Entomophthoromycetes; order Entomophthorales; family Entomophthoraceae; genus Entomophthora; species Entomophthora muscae. The sequence goes on from QTSX02002238.1 coordinate 59,797, forward strand.
TTCCCTCCACTGGATTAGACAACAGGGTTAAAAATGGCTGGCATCTCTAGGTGACGGCTATGGTGAACAATCCCTCTATAAGAGTCACAAGAGGAGTCCTGAAGAAGGTGCAAGTGGTAATTCCAAAGAGGCGCAAGCATACCAGGCCAAATAAGGTGATGAAGGCAGCAAGGAAGCAAGTAGTCATGCATGATGTGGACAGCAGCTACCTGGACTTGGGGGTTCACTTAGATTGACTACTGGTGCCTCAGCTGGCCTTAGAGGGGACAGACCCATTATTTGCTGCGCTGTTTCTAGCTTTAAGTGAGCCCAGGGAGGTGACAGGAACTGGGTTGCAAAGGGGTAACAGTATCCATTGTTGGTTCTCCATGCAGGCGGCTGAAGAATACTTGGAGGCTCAGCTGAAGGGATTCCAATTTGGGGGTCAAGGCCTTTCAGTCTTGCAACAGGGGACGGTATCCAACATAGTGAAGTCAGTACTTTGCGCTTGGGCAACACCTGGGGTTACTGACGCTAAACCAGTCAGTTGGAAAACCCCTGAAAACTTTGAGCAACATCTTCAGCGAGCCTTCCAGGAAGTGTTGAAGTCATACACAGTGGAGGGGACTGTCCATCTGGTGCCAATGGTGATGGCTGGCAACTTTGTTCTTTGAGGAACCAACCACTGTGATACCAAGCAGGAGGAGAACATGAGGGTCTTCCTTGAGTGGGCCTTATCCTTATTCTACAGAGTGGGTGGTCAGGTCCCAGTAGAGTATGCCCTTTGCAAGAGTCTTCTGTGGGACTGTATCTTCTTGGGGGTCACCTTTCCTGTGGACATTGGAGTCAATTGTGTGTCTCACTTGGTGGGGGTTTGTTGCCCAATCCTTGATCATCAGCTTTGTGGATCTGTAGGCAACTAGTTGTGTTTCTTGGCTGTCATTCAGGTGGTAGAACAGTTGGTGCAGTACTGGAAGAGTCTTGTCAGTCTCCAATAAACACCTTGTTCTTTTATTATTCTTCATCATACTTTGGTGCAACACTATTGCAAACAGGACAACAACACATGGAATTTTTTAATTAGGCTTTTGTTTTTTTGGGTTATTGTCCTCATTGGGGCTTACTCTTGGTCACTAGGAGCAGCCACATATACCAAGCATGTACTCTAGTGATCAATTACCCAGAATGGGGCTCCTTAAGGGTATAGGAGTTGGGGACAGTCTTCTGGATAACTTGAACTGGACCTTGCCAAAGGGAGGCAAGTTTGGATTTGCAGCCGTACCCTCTATTGCTGAAGAAGTAGACTGAGTCTCCTACCAGGTAAGTAGGTAAGGCAGGGTGTTTAGATGCAGCTTGTTCTAGGTCTTGCAACTTATGGTTTAAGTTTACGGTGTAAGACTCTGATTGCAAGCAAATAAGGGTTTGAACCAGCTTTTTGAGGTACACCTCTGGGGACACAGCCATGCTGGGCTTTATCAAGGAATATAGTAAAGGGGGAAGTTCTGGTTGCCAGCTGTAGAGCAGTTGGAAGGGCGGCTTGCCAGTGGCCTGGTGGTACCCAATGTTGTATGCAAAGGTGGCTGCAGGAAGAAAGGTATCCCATTCAGTCTCATGTTGGTGACCAAGCTTCCGGAGTATCTGGACCAGGCTCCCATTAGTGCGCTCTACCATGCCATTTTTCTGTGGGCAATAAGGAGTGGATAGTGTCCCACAAATTCCCATCAGTTGGTCAAGGCAGGGGATGATATAACTGGTGAAGTTGGTACCATTGTCTGTCAGCAGGATCTGGGGGCAACCATGTTTGTATATGATATTCTCCAGGATGAATGTGGCTGTCACCAGTGCAGATTGGTTGGGAATTGCCTTGGATTCTACCCATTTAGTCAGATGGTCAGCTGCCACAATGATGAACTTGTTGCAACTGTTGGTAGCTGGCAGGGAGCCCACTATGTCAATGGCTACAGTGTGGAAAGCAAACCTAGGGCGTATCAGTCTGTGTTGAAACTTGGCAACCTTAGGCCTCTCAATGTTGCAGTCATGACAGTTGGCTAGTGTATCCACTACGTCAGTGTGCATTTCTTACCAGAAACAGTGCTGCTGTAGCAGAGCTAACGTCTTCTGTATGCCACCATGGCCACTAGTCTTGTGAGCAGCCACCACTGAGTCCATGTGTAGGGATGGGTGTATGTAGGGTAGCCAAGTGTCTCCACAAAGCTTCAGGAGTTGTCCCTTAGAGACCTTGGTATCAACAGCTAACTTCTTGAGAGCCCTCTGTATCTCTACTGGCTCCTCTCCCCACAAAGAAGGATCCTCCATAAGCTTGTCATAGAGAATGTCAGCCATGGGGGATACTAAGGTAACAGTGGGAAGGCAGGAGAGACAGTCAGCATTCTGGTGGGCTGCCCCATCTCAATGAATAATCTTGTAGTCATAAGCCTGAAGTTTAATGGCCCAACACGCCAGACATCCTTCAGGGTCCTTGAGGGTCTTCAGCTATTGCAAGGAGGCATGGTCTGTTACAACTGTGAAATGTACCCCATAGAGATAGACTCTGAACTTTTGGTAGGAGTATATCACAGCCAGACACTCTCATTAAGTGACAGTGTAGTTCCTCTTGTTAACATTAAGCGTACATGAGCAGTATCCAACAGGGTGTTCAAGTCTGTTGGAGTCCAGTTGGGAGAGAACACTCCCAATTGCCGTCAGACTAGCATCTGTATGAACCACAAACGGCTTGGCAAAGTCAGGGTAGGCCAGCACAGGGGCTGCAGTCAGTGTTTCTTTGAGAGCGTTGAAGGCAGATTGGCATGCTGGGCTCCGAAGAATTCCTTATCAGCTCAGAGAAGCTGAAAAAGGGGGTCACCCAGGGATGCAAAGTTGGGGATGAAGCAGCAGTAGTACCCAATCATTCCCAGGAAGACCTGCACGTCTTGCTTATTGGCCAGGCTCTTCATTTTCTCAATGGCTTCCACCTTCAGAGGTACAGGGCGGAGTCCATCTTGGCTAATGATGAACCCAAGGAACTCAAGGTGCTCCTTGAAGAAGTTGCACTTGCGTGGCTTGAGCTTGAGATTTGCTGCAAGTAACCTCTGGAAGACTTCCTCCAAGTGCTGTAGGTGATCATTAAAGGTTTGGGAGAATACATTAATGTAATTCAGGTAGACCAAGACACTGGTGAGTTTGAGGTTGCCCATCACTGCATCCATAGCCCGTTGAAAGGTAGCTGGGGCATTGGACAGACCTTGAGGCATCCTTGTGGGTTGAAATAGCCCTTGATCAGTGATGATTGCACATTTTTCTTAATCAGCAGGGGGTAGGTCAATCTGCCAGTACCCACTGATAAGGTCCATGGCACTGAAGAACTTGGCGCCACCCAGTTGGTCCAAGGTATTGTCAATACGAGGGAGGGGATATGAATCCTTCTTGATAACAGCATTCAGTTGACAGTAGTCAATCACCACACGGTTGCTGCCATCCTTTTTTTAAAAATCAATAGAGGGGAAGCCCAAGGGCTTTTACTGGGTACCAGTAAGCCAGATCCTAATAGTTTCTCAAGCTCTTCATTAGCCACAGCATGATTGGCTTGACTGTGCTGTATAGGTCTGGAGCAGCTAGGTGGACTGCCTTGGGTGTCAATATGATGAGCAACATATGCAGCCTTGCCCAGGTCATAATCATCCTTGGCAAACACATCTTTATACTGGGCAAAGAGATCCATAGCTTGATCCTTCTGCTCTTCAGAGAGTCCAGATAGAGAGTCACAGCTTATGACCAATAGCACCAGTGGTTGCTCACAGGGTAGACCCAACTCAGAGAAGTCTGCAAAGGGGGCAGTCTCCTGCAGGTTGTCATGCTCTTCCAGTTGTATATAAGCCAGAAGTTGGTGTTTGGCAACACCCATAGCTTCACAACTCATGTTGGCCAAGAGTATGAGTACCTCCTTCTCACTTTGCATGAGGATGTCTGGCACAACCCATGGTTCTAGTCTGGAGGCATTAGGGATGCCAAAGATTTCTCCATGAGTGCCAGCTGGTAGAGCCAGCAAGAGGCCTGTATTGTGGATCACCTGGGCGCTAGGTGGGATTGTCACATTACAAGAGGCATAGACTGGGATACCCTTGGCTTTCCCAATTGAGAGAGGTAGCACCTTGACCTTCTTACTACGCAGCGTATAAGCAACTGGAAGCTCTCTGTTAGCGTACTCCAGATTGATGTAGTGCAAGCGTTGTAAGGGCAGGTCAGACAGGAAATCACCATGATAGAACATGGGTATGGAATGGCCCAATATTCCAAATGTATGATCTCCATGGTTAGTCACAGTGCCATACTGAGCCATGAAGCTAGTCCCAATAAGAATATCATAGCTGTTGTTTTCCAGGACTATAGCAGGAGCAGTGACCATTAGCTTCCCAAAGCAAAGAGGGAGAGAAGAGTAGGCTCCTTTTGCTCTAGCAATCAGTGGCCCAGCAGTACCAAACTCTTCATGGTAGGCCAAGTCTGGTGCCAGCTTAAGCTTCTTAACCAGCCAAGAGGATATAATGTTTCCAGGGGCACCAGTATCCAGTATGGCCCGGACATGAGTCTTGTTCACTACCAAGTTGATATAGGTGCAATCCTGGCGGTCCTCTCTGATCTCCACAATCTTTGAGACCTGGTGTACACTTAGTCCTTTGAACTTCTCCAGGAAGGTAGCCATGGCAGCTCCCACAGCTGGGCTTACTTCCTTGAGGGATTCTAGCGGTGCTAAGACGTTTACTGTGCAGAGCAGCTTGGCCAGTTGTTCAGCACTGTCCTCCTCATGAGTGACTTCAACGCCTGGGTGAGCCAGTTGTTCAGCATAGGGTAAGGATACTGTTCTCTGAGCTATTTGGGGGATAACCACCTCAGGGCAAAGTATAGTCCAATGAGTTTGCGTGTTAACAGTGAGGACTCAATGGAGGAGGTCCTCTTGAACTCTGTCAGACTCCATATCCTCATGTATTGGTTGGGAGTTGAAGTCAATCAGGGAGGGCTCATCCTTAGGGTTGGTCCCAGAGAATGGCAAGGCATAAGGCCTCTGATCTGGTTTTTCAGGAGGCAGTGGTATGGGGGGAGATGAGGGTGTCAAAATTACAAAGGCAGTCAAGGATTTCTCCTTGTCCTGGCTGCTTAGTAGTTTTTTGACTGGTCCGCATTGTCCTTCTCAATATTAGCGTCCTTGGCGTAGTCCTCCTCAGTGTCCTCCATGCCTAAATGATGGATCTTTTGGCGTGGATTCCTACATTCCCAAGAGAAGTGGCCAGCCATACCACATTTGAAGCAAGTACAGGGGCCATTGTTGACTGGAGCAGGCCTGACCTTTTTGGAAGGCTTGGGCATCTCAACAGCCATGCAGGGTCTATGCTCAGATTGCTGGCAAGGGCAGCCTTCAGGGAGAGAGACTTCAAACTCCTCCTTGTAGGTGCGTAGGAGGTGGATCAGATCTGGTACAGTGCAAGTGTTGTAAATGCCTGACTTAAGGGCCAGAGATAGTTCCCAGTTCATACATACAGCATTAAGGAGTGCTGACTGCATATCAATAAAAAGCACCACACTCATAGATGACAGAGTTTGAGCTTCAAGGTAGAGCCTAGAAGTGAAGTCTTCTAGGGTTTCCCCCACCTTTAACTTGGTGTCAGCAAAGTCCATCTTACAACCAAGGAGTGCTTCTTGGCTACCAAATTCTTCTGTCAAGGCTCTGGAGACGTTGGCAAAAGTCCAGCCATTCTCAGGGAGACATGGCCAGATAATGGTTTGAGTCTCAGCATCTAGAAAGTTGATGATTGTGGAGTCCCTCATGGCATTGTCTGCGCCATACATGGAGTTCTGGTACAGACGTAAGAACATGGCCACATTGCTCTTGCGGTCAAACTTGGGTAGATTGACGGGCTTGAAGTGATTGGAGCCATGTTGGAGGGGAGCAGGTGTGATCCTCACTGGAGAGCGGGTGAGGCGGGAACAGCTGAGGGTGGAGGCAGCAAACCTAGCCTCAGAGGCGCGGCAACAATTTTCCTCTTGCTGGGCTTTGTGTTCACCTTCTCTGTTTTGAGCAGCTCCAGAAGCTTCAGGGGTGGCCAGGACGTTGTCCTCAGACTCCAGTACTGGCTTTAATACTTGTACAGCGTTAGGAGCCAACCAAGTGTGGTCCTCATTGCTTTTGTAGCTATGATAGAACTCAGGACTAGAGGACCTCAGTGGACTGTGGTGACTCTTGGAGTTGATGGACATAGCCTGTAAGTTGAAGGCCATAATCTTACTGTCCATCCTATCCAATTGGCTCTGGAAGGCGTCCAGGAGAAGTCGTTGCTTGTCCAGCTTATCTTGGTAGACCTTGTTCTCCTGACGGTTGATATCTAATTCATCTTCCAGAGAGATGATGCTCTTTTTGTGGGTGGCAAGCTCAGCTTGGAGCAAGGCTATTACTTCCTTGTCCTTTCTGACTTGGGTCTGGCTGTTGGCTCTGTCATGCAATTGGCAGAGTTTGAGACTATCCTGAAGTTCTGACACAGTGTGGTAGCCATCAAACAGGAAGGCAAGATTGGCACTCTACTGGACCAATTCCATCTGAATCTTCTTATAGTGATCAAAGAGCTCAAGGATGTCTCAGCCAAGAAGGGCGCTGGAAGGGGAGTTGTTGGTGGCGGCAGAAGCTGGGGTGAACAAGGGGATGGTGGCAAGGCAACAGGCTAAGACTTCCACCTCATGAGTCAGGCTTCAAACCATGGGGCCAGTCTCCAGCATGTGCTTAGTAACCACACTAATCCAATTGGTGTCTATACCCTGATGGGTGAGGGTCTGTACCACATGCACTGGAACTAGCTTAGCTATACCTGCTTTGATGGTATCAACCCAGTGGAGCATGGTGTTCTGGGCGTTGGTGACTTTGGCAAGATACTGATTGACAGTGGTGAAAGTATTGCCCAGATCAGAGTACAGAACCTGGAGGAACATCTGTTGGTTAGATACCAGTATTCTCTGGTCATGCACTAGGCTTTGGATGCAGCCCAGGTGCATTTGGTTGTGGCATACAGCAGGATGAGCAAATTGGTGTAGGTAGTCCTTGATATGTTCAACAGTACAGTGGTCACGGCAGAGCTGGTCAGGGTTGAACTGGGAGAGATTCTGAAAGCAACCCAAGGCGTTTTCAGCAGAAGGCTGCTGGATGGCCAGATGTTCAGAGCATGAACATTTGCCAGCAGCACCAGTATCCATGGTGTATATGGCATTACAGATGGTGTCCTTGGAAGGTGAAGAGTTGGCGTCCAACTACAAGGGGGCAGGGGCTTGTAGGAGCAGTGGTTGACCAAAACAATAGCTTGGGGGCATTGATGTTCTGGCATGAATTAGGTTTAGGTTGGGCAGGCCATAGGGAGCGCCTGCTCTTTCCCCAGCATGGGCATTAGCAGCAGTAAAGGCCGGTGCCTGGTGGTAAGGAGACGCAGTGGCAGGAGACTGGGCCAGGGGCATTCCTCCCTCCTCATTGAAAGGACCACAGGGGTGGGGGCTGTTGGTGTTGTAAGCCATGAGCGCCAATGTTGTAAAAGTTGCAGCAAAGGGTTGCTAGTTTCTACAAACAGTTAGTCAGTGACCTTAATTCTTAATACTACACCTGTTGATGGTATAGTGGCAGCCTATGAAGGATAGAAGAATAATAAGGTGTATAGACAAAATTGGTATTTATTTAGATAGTATTGCACTTATATAGTGTGAGGCGGGGGAATTGCCACCAGAGGCAGGGAGGCACAGACAGAAGAACTTTCCAAATGGAGGAGAGTGGGTTGACACAGCTAAAAGTTTTGTGCAAGAGAACAACCGCTTTCTTGCAGCTTTCCTTAAGAAGGTAGATATAAATAACTTTGTTGTTCTATTTATAATCCCAGAAGTGAAGCCTGTACCTTGTGTGCGTTCAAAAGGTGAATCAAACACCTGTTTTAGGGGCTTTTAAAACGTCTTTATCACTAGTAGAATCAGGATGCAATAGCGCAACTGCACAATTGTTCCATTGCTTAATCTCTAGATGAACAACTTTTTTTCTAATCCATTCAGGATCTGCAACAAACTTTGTATCCAGATCTCATAGCAACATACCTTCTTCTATCCTAGGAACTTAATAAATAAATATCTTACCCACACTTATATTCATATTCTTTCTTGATTTTACTACTAAACCAAGGCAAAACTTTCCACATTTTACCACCTTGGCAAATCAATTTGGCAAAATCTTGGCTCATTTCTCCAAACCACCAGTTCTTCACCATAATCTTTGGGTTCTTCAGCCAGCTTTCTTCAACAACAACCACTAAACTTCCACTTGTCTAACATAAACCCCGCCTAAAAACCACCAAGCATGTGGACTGTAACAGAGTGCCATGGTGGATGAAGACGTTTTTAATGAAGAGGGAAGCTGTTTGCTTTGCAGTAACGTTAGAATTACAGGCAGCAAAAATAGCCTGCTTTGAAAATCTGTCTATAATGACCAGTATGGAGTCAAAAACTTTGGACTGAGGAAGTTGAGTAATATATTTCAAAGAGACAGACTGCCAAGGACCTTCAGGGACTGGAAGGGGCATAGAAGACCCACAGGTTTCTGGGTGTAGTGTTTGCTTCTCTGGCAAACCAGGCAACTACTGACATAAGACTTGACAAAAGTGGACATCTTTGGCCACCAGAAGTGATAACAAAGTTTAGAAAGGGTTTTCTTATATCCAGAGTGGCCTGCAGCAAGGGAATCATGAAAAGTGATGATTAGAAGCTGTTGAAGGTCCAGAGAAGGAACTACCAAAAGGTTGTTGAAGTATAACACACCATCTATCAGGGAGAAGGAAGAATTTGTGACTGTCTTATTATTTGTAAGAGCCTTAATGATCTGAGACGGGGCTTTATTGGAAAGCTGGGATTTGTGGATTTGCTTCAGTATATTGGGGGCTGTAGTACTGATAACATTGAGTTTCAGAAATATCTCAGGTGGGAGGACTATCTTGGTGTTAAGGAGTTTGTATTATTTGTCAACATTGGATAATAAAGGATGACAACTAAGCGCACCAGGTAGGGTATTGAGTATACCTTTCTTGTACACAAGCTTGAAGCAGAAATTTGACAGCTCCAGTACCCATCTAGTGTGTCTTTGGGAGATGCGGCGCAACTCAGTGAAGTAAAGCAAGTTCTTATGGTCTGTGTAAATGAGGAAAGGCTTGTCAAGTCCCTCAAGGTAGTGATGCCAATGCTTGAGTGTTTTGATGATGGCAAGAAGTTTCTTGTTGTGTACAGGGTAGTTTTGTTCAGCTGGAAGGTGTTTTTGAGAGAAGTATGCAACAGGGTGTTGCATCCCATCCCCCCAAGCTGAAGGAGAACACCTCCAAGGGCATAGTTGCTGGCATCAGTCTCAACCAAGAAGAGTTTGGAAGGATCAGGCATCAGGAGGACAGGAGTGAAGACAAAGACACCATTTGTAGCCTCAAACGCAAGCTGGGCCTCAGGTGTCCAGACAAAAGGAACAGAAAGAGAAGTAAGGGTAGTGAGAGGCAAAACTAAGGAAGAAAAAGTTTTCTACAAGCTTACAGCAATAGTTTTTCAATCCAAGGAAACCACAAAGTTGTGAGCAATTCTTGGGAACAGACCAGCTTTGGATAGCATCCACCTTGCTAGGAGAGACAGCAAAACCATTTTGGATGACAACATAGCCAAGGAAATTGACCTCAGTGAAAAAGAATGAGCACTTAGAAGATTTTGCAAACAGGTTGTATTCTCAAAGTCTCTGGAGTACCTGGCAGACGTGGGTGACATGGTTGTCAATAGAATAGGAGTATATAAGAATATTGTCAAGATAGACAATAACAAACTTGTTAAGGAAGGGCAGAAGTGCCTCGTTCATTAAGGCCTTAAAGGTTGATGGAGAGTTACATAACCCAAAGGGCATCATATTGTACTTGTATAACCCAAATGGGGTACAGAACGCGGTCTTCCATTTGTGGCCAGAAGAGACTCTGATCTGGTTGAAAGCACTTTGGAGGTCAATCTTAGTGTATACAGAACTACCAGCAAGGCAATCAGACAAAGCCTTGGAAGAGGGAATAGGACATCTATCCTTGAATGTGATATTGTTGAGAGCTCTATAGTCTACACAAGGGCGCTTAGAGCCATCTGATTTACCAACAAAGAAGATGGGAGAGGAGCATGAAGACGTGGATCAAGAGATGAAACCCTTGGAGAGTTCTTTGTTGATGTAGTTCTTTAGTAGAGTGTTGTCTGAGTCAGAGAGAGGGATAAGCCTTCCCCAGGGAGGAGTGGTGCCTGGTTTAAGGTTTATCTGAATATTATAGGGCCTATGAGGAGGTAGCAGATTACATTCTTCTTCACTAAAGCAATCCTTGAAGTCATAATAATAATAAGGTAATCTATCCTTGTCCTTGGAGGAAAGAGTATCTGATATTGTACTAGATATGGTAGTCAGGTTCAGCTTGGAGGGAATTAGACAAAGAGTACTGGATAAAAGGGGAAGAGATTTGACAATGTCATTACATATAAATGAAATTTTGTTGTTTGGGTGATCAAAGTTAAGCAAAGACTCTCTCAACCATGGGAATCCAAGGATAAACAGGAAGGATAAGTTGGGAGAGGAGTTACACGTGATGCAGAATGGAGAGCCCTCCAAGTCAATGGTGACAGGTTGGAGGATAGGTGTGGCACCAATGATAGTGCTGTTTCCCACCTTAACTTCAAGGGACCCAGAAGCAGAGAGTCCAATTAGTTTAGCAAGTTTCTCCTCAATGAAGTTGGCATCAGTGCCAGTATCAAGAAGAGCAAGGACCTTGATCTTTCCCAAAGGTCCATGAATAGTTATCAAGACAGTAGGTGACTTGGAAGTGTCAATAAGGGAAAGCAAAGTGAGAGTGGAGGTCTTATTGACAAAGGGGGAGCGCTTGGAGAGAGGGCAGGCTGGTAGAAGATGATCCTTTGATCCACAGTAGGAGCAGAAGTTATTGTTCCTTCTTCTAAGGACTTTCTTGGCAGTAAGGTGAAAACCTCCCCCAGACTTTGACTCAGTGCCAGGTGGAGGATTTGAAGGAAGCGGTGCCTTGTCTGGTACAAACAGCCATGCTACAGGGGATAGGTTAGAAGAAGGAGGTATTTTTGAGGAAAGGTATTTTTGGTTCCACTTAACCACCTCTCTGATAAGAGGTTCTAGTTTGTTGGGAAGGTTGTGGTGGACCAAAAAACCTGGAGCAATCTGTTGAGGCCTAACTTGTAGAAGCTACAAGCCTCAGCGTCAGAGGCTTGTAGTCTTGACTAAAGAGAGCAAAACTTCTGGTTTTATTTTCCAAGTGGGAGCAAACCTTGTGTGAGACCTGAAAAACAAGAATCAGAGGGAGTGGATGACTCTTTGTCTTCTCCAGAGAAGGATGGTAATGAACTGAAAAAGAGGTTGTAGTTCTGGAGGATACCTGGGTTGCGTATTGAGTGAGAGCTAAACCAATCTCTGTAGTGACTGGTGAGCTTCTCCGCAAGATAGAGGACCTTCTGAGAGTTGGTGGAGAATTTGGATCCATAAGAAGTAAAGTGGACCTGTGCATAAGCTAAAGTGTTAAAAATACAAGGGGGTGGCAAACTATGAGCTAAGGTATTGAGAACTACTGTTTGGTTGGTGGAGGGAGTAGGAGTATGCCTCTCCTTATTACAAAAACTTTATCATATAACCCACCAAGTAAGAAAACTACTAGATATAACAATGTCACAATAATAATAGAGAGAAACAGGACTAAAAAGATTATAGAAGAGATGGAAAAAGTATTGCCTGGGTCAATCCCATGAGAAGCCAAAATGATGTAAGGTCTTGCCCATATTGGTGCAAGGTTATAAACTAGCGCGTGTAAGGCATTAGGATTCAGATTTAAAAGGTATAAAAAGGTGGGAACTGTCTGCAAAATAATCTTACAGAACCCTGCTAAAAATCTATACTGAGTTACAAAAGGAGTGATTGAGTTTAAGAACCCTAAGCAAAGAAGATAAAATAAAGTGTTTAATAGTGAGCAATTTTTAACTAAGGGAATGTCAATATTAGGATATTCTCCATCAGCAAATTGGTACATATAACTATTGAAAGATTCCTTAAGGGAAAATAATGGATACAACAAGCCTAAGGCTTGTTGTTTTACAAGTTCCATTTGTTTAAGGAAAAAAGGCTAAACTTTAAAATGAATTTAATAAAAATTTATAAATTTCTAAAAATTAAGATCTCAAGTTGAAATTAGATAAAAGATTGAAGGGAAGAAATCACTTAGAATTTTGGCTTAAAGCCTACTATTCACAAGCTCTTTATTTATAGAAAAAGTCTTTGCCAGTTGTATAATGATAGTCATGGGGAAATCAGCCAAGAACAGGAGCAACTGGAGGAAGTTGGGTGAAAACCTGGAGGAAAAGGAGAGCTTCAAAGCCCAACATAAGTTGCAGATCAGCAACAACATAAGTGGGGGTTTTGAAAGGTAAAAATAGGTGGAAATATTCTACTTTAAAGTAGAAATATGTAACAGGATAGAATGTAAGACAGCAACAACAACAACAACAACAATTTGAACACAAATAGCAAAAAAAGGTAAATAACTTTAAAATACTTATATATCAACTCTCAATTCAAAACTTCAATATTAAAAAATACTGAATTTAAATCAAAAACGAGCAAACATAATAAATTTAAAGAGCCTGCCCTTTGGGGCAGGGCATGACATGCAGGGCTACACTGGGTCTTCTGATAGTGAAGCCTCTGTCTATGGTCACTCCCAACACTCAAGCCTCTCCCCAAGCACTACCCAGGGGTGTATTCTTTATCCTGTGTCTTCCAGCATGGCCTGTTTGCACACCATGCACAGGCAGCTGCTAATACAGACCGTGTATCAACACTAGCATCTGAAATCATCCAATTTAACCAAGGGATCACCCAGGGAAGCGGGAATCCAGAAACAGCTAATCAGATGGCACCTTCTGATTCCCAATACAAACACATCCCACCCCCAGCCAATCAGCCTTCAAGACAAAGAAGAAAATTGATCACCCTGAAATTGTTCTCAAAATGATCAAAAAGTGAGGGATGCTTATGTCCCTTGGGGGAATTGCGGCTGTGATGGGTTTTGCAAAGTCCACTATGGCTGCAACCCTGCAAGCCCATACTAATTGTGGCCCTACTCCCAAGAAGACCCCAACTGGAGCCTGTACGTCAACTGACAGTGAAAAAGCCCATCCCCTTATGATGGCCATCATGGAACGTGACCCGCAGATGCCTCTGGTCCAGGTTTGTCTCCAACTGGGACTTCATGGCATATTCAAAAATAAGAAAACAGTAAATTTGTGGATGCACAGAGTTATGGTTGCTACTAGAATATTGTCCAATCAAGTTCTCAGTGGTCCCAGTTTGGTGGATACTGATCCCAAAATTCTACCATCATTAAGTTTATAAAAGGGAGAGCAATGAGAGCCCATAATGACGCCATCTTCTTGTCATATGCCAAGATTTCTGCAAGTGCCCAAGACTATGGAGAAAAGTGTATCCAATCTTATGTTTACTAGCATGGCCCAATTTTGTATCAATTTTTGGGGGGTTTTATTGGCAATTTCCCCATTGGGTTTCAATTATTACTCTGCGTTGTCAAACACAGCAGATGGGTATGCCTACCAGATGGAGCTCAAGGTCATGCTGGAGGAGTAGGCTACCCAAAACTCCTCATACACAGTTGTTCTGAGTGCCAAGATGGAGCAGCGGGAATGAACAACCCAAGAAATCAGGGCTGTGGGGCATACCTGTTGGTCCTACCCCATCAACTACGCCAACATGCATCTTGCAGATGTATGTGTGACAGTCCACATGTTTGGTGGTTTGCAGGCAGGGCTTATGTTAGCCAAGTGGAAGTTTAGTGACTTCTGTTGAAGAAGTAGCTATAGGACTGGTCTGAGCTGTTGGAGACTGAAATAAGCTGGCTGAAGGATCATAAGATGATGAATAACTGGTGGTCTGGAGAAATGAGCCAAGATTTTGCCAAATTGATTTTCCAAGGTGGTAAAATGTGGAATTTTTTGCCTTGGTTTAGTAGTAAAATCAAGAAGGAATATGGATAGAAGTGTGGGTAAGATATTTATTTATTAAGTTCCTAGGATAGATGAAGGTATGTGCTATGAGAGCTAGATACAAAGTTGTTTTGGTGGGATGTTTTCCTTGGATTTTACAAGATTTGTAAATATATGGGGAAAACGTTGAAGAGGTCCAGAAAGAACAGTTTGAGCAATGGAAATTGATTTCTTAGTTATATCCCAGTGGAACTTCAGAAATGGTCTATTTCTGCGCTCTGCATTCATTGGTTGAGTTCTGGTAGGTTTCCTGATAAAAATGATTGGTTGTAAGCCAAAAGCTTAAAGTATAAGCAAGGAAATAGTGAATTAATACTTTAAGCTTTTGAGAAAGTAAGTATGTAAGATTAAGTTATTATAGGAAAAAGTGAGCAGCAATGGTTTAAGCTTCTGAAGAAAGCCATTTTGAAGGCGGAACTGTTGGGAAAAGGAAACTATAAGAAGGTGGCTGGCTGGAAAGTTACAGGGTCTTTCTGGGTCTTTGACGGGGTCTTTCTGAGGCCTTTTAAGTTTCTGCCCAGAGGTTTTTGGAAGCCTTTGATCACCAGCAGGAGCTTGATTGGACTGATACAAGTGGAATACCAAGGCCACTAAAGATATACAGAGAGCTGAAGCCCAGGATAACGGAGCAGGAGCCCAAGAATAAGGAGCTGGATCCTAAGCGCGGCACAGTAGTCTGATTCTAAGGCGCTGGAGTCCAAGTTTAAGAAGCAGGAGTCCAAGTTTAAGGAGCAGGAGTCCAAGTCTAAAGAGCAGAAGTCCAAGACTAAGGTGCAGGAGTCCAAGACCAAGTACAAGGAGTCCAAGATATTGTTGGAGGACTCCAAGTATTGGCAAATCCATATTGTTTCCTTGACCCCCTGTGCCATATACCAGAAGGTTTCTAAGGGGATCTTTCTTCTGAGAGTGAATAAAAGCCCATTTTGACCCCTATACATATTTCTGAGATACATTTTTCCTTACTAAAGAATAAAAATCCCTTCCATCCAGTCCCTGGCTACAATCCAGGACACACTTTGGGGACTGGTGGACAGGAACCCCACAGTATGTTTCTATAATTTTGGTTCTGCTCTCAGGTGCTTAAAGCCTGCCACATACAATGAACTGTGCACCCAAATTGATAAAGATTATGAGATTTTCCCTTCTGTGTTTGTCCAAGACTTATCTGATCTCATCATTTTCTATGCAAGTGATAGTGATAAGTCCAGAAAGGACTCTTGCCTCCCCCCACACCAATCCATTTTTTCACCAAGCTCAAATTTGTGACGGAAGACAAATTTGAGCAATTGAAGCAATCAGCTCTTGCTACCCCTTCCCAGTCAACAAACCCTGCCTAGTCAACCCCCCTCCTCATCAAGCCACCTGCCTTCCAACCCTGACTCCCAAACCACCGTCTATGCCCTCCCCACTATCTCTGATGCTGTCCCTTTAACAGGCACAGATGAAGGCAATGTTATTTCTGCTCATTCCCTTCCCTACTTGTCCTTTGATGAGTAAAATAAAACTTTTATTTGTGACAACTTATTAAAATTGATTTTGTTCTTTCAGTTCATAATTAATATTTTCTTTTTTATTATCAACATTTCCCATAATTAATACAATGTTGTACATTTTACAAATAGCTTAAAATTATGAGCATACATATTTTTCATCATCATTAATAAATTAAAGACAATAAACATAAATATTGGATTAGAATATTGCAATTAGACCCCAACTCTTGATATTTTGATCTTAGGTAAATAACTCAATGCATTTTGATTAATAAAATTCATTTTAAACTTGGCCTTTTTCATTTTAATTTATTAGAATATATTGTGTTTATATTAGGGAGCCATTAACACTTGTTAAAAATATTGATGCATAGTGCATTTTAAAGCTTGTATTTTACCTATTGGTAGTGATTCTGTAAAATTTAAGTTGGATTTTGTGAGTTAGTACTAATACAATGGATCAATCAATCACTGTTTATGACCATTAATTAGATTATTCTCTTTGCTGTGGCAATTGTGCATTTTCTAAAATTTACGCCTGTCATCCAATTTGTTGGTTTCACATCCTATTGCACAGGCAATAGAAAGCAGGGTTGCACCCTGAGACCAGCTGTAGTTGAGGTGGTGAACCTGTTTCTTAATACCTGTGCAATAATATGGGAAAACAGCCAATTGGATGCCAGCGCTTAAATATCAGAAAATGCACAATCACCACAGCAAAGAGAATCATCCAATTAATGGTCATGAACAGTGATTGATTGATTGATCCATTCTATTTTTACTAACTCACAAAATCCAACTTAAATTTTACAGAATCACTACCAATAGGTAAATATACAAGCTGTGAAATGCACTATGTATCAATATTTTTAATAAGTGTTAATGGCTCCCTAATATAGATATAGCCCAATTATAAAATCACAATTAAAAATACCATGTTTACAATGAATTTTATTAAAAAAATACTTTGATTTATGCGCATAATGCAGAATTGGCATGTCTGTTAATATAGCCTAGTATAGTTAATATTCAATAAAACATCCACAATTCAATGTGAGAAATCAATAAAATGATAGTTTTGTCAAATAAAAAACGGTACATACTGCAAAAATATAATCTACATGTACTAATTCAGATGGCTATTTTAGTGCACTTTTGGTGTATTCTGTGCTATGTTATGCTATTTTTTGTATAAATGAAAGTTATTTGTATTATTTGCAATAATTGTCAATAGAATATATTCATTATTTAGAATTTCCTGATTATGTGTTTATGATAGCAATATAAAAACCATTTTTGGGATGTAATTCAGACAACATGCCAAATATCCATTCACTTATAAACAAATCAGAGACAGCTCTTCAAAAGGCTGTTGACCTAGAAAAAAAAATCAATGAAATAGTGACCCAGCAACTTGGTAATGGAGGGCAATCAATCATACAAGGGAATGAAGCTGCCTAAACTAATCTTGGAACAGTTATTAATGAAAACCACAAGGAAATACTTCTGAACTTGCAAGGAAATATATTAGAAAAATTGAATCTCTCAAAAGCATCATATTATTCTTTTGAATTCTGGCAAAGTGCCAGGGAAAATAACCAGCAAATCAAACTAATCAAAGATAATGAAACATCAAATAAAATGAACAGAAATGAACAGGAATGAAGAGAAAGCAATTCAAATGAAGGAAATGAAAATAATGAAAATATTGAAAAGAAAACAGAAAAGAACAAAGGAAATGAAGAAAGAAGATTAAGGAGCAGAAGCTCTTCAGGATTGAAAAAAGATTTATCAAATGAAGGAATCACAAGAAAACAAAGGAAAATCAAAACAAGAAAGATCATAGAAGAGCACCTAACACTCATGAAGTTTGCTGAAGCGGCGCCTGTGGCTGAAGGGGCCGCAGGGGAAAGAATTATTAAGTAATGTTATCTTTTACTTACCTTTTTTTAGCTACATCAAAAAATGGGAAAGAAGCTGTCAAAGTGACAGCCTATACACCAAGTGGTGTTAATGGGGGTTATCAACAACTGAGAGCCCCTGTCATTCAAAGAAGCCCTGCAGAAACAAATTAAATAATTTAAATGAACATGAACAAATATGCAAATAAAGAAGCAATTAATATTGAATATCAAGCACTTGCGGGGTGTTTAACTTGGATCAGAGAAGCATATGAAGTGGAGCAACAATCAAATTTAAACAAATGCATGAAATCTCAACAAATTTTCAAATGAATTTTGATGAATACATATATGAAAGTGTTCAAAGATTTCCATTTTCAAATATGAATGAATATGAAAAGAATCTAAAGAATATTGAATTTCAAGTAGGAAATTAATATCTCAAATCAGCAATATTCAATGAATTTATCAAAGCATTTTCAAATAAAGTTGGGAACACAAACCATGTGAACAAATTAAAACCTTCATTAATTTTGTTTTCAGAAGCCTGGGGGGCAGACACCACTGGAGCTCCCCAGAAAACAATTTTCAAATACTCAAACACTTCATATATCAACCAATTAACAGCTACATATAAAAAATTCTGTTTATTTTTCAAACTTTACACATTGCAGAGGTTGCATATTGCAGTATACCTTGGCATCCTCCTCCATTGCATATTAAAAAAAACATCAAGAAAGAAGAAGACGTTCCTTAACAACTTGATATTTGCCGCCTAGCTCTAGAAAAACAAAAGACTCCACGGGGCTATAAGACTGTGGAGCAGGTCCTCTACAACAGTTTTGTATTAGCATCAATGTTTGGTTATTACTCCCTCTAGAAAAAAATTGCTCACAAACTCCCTCGTGACCCTACCTTTTATAAAGCGCTTGGCCACAATTGGGGTGATGAGCGCCACCCCACTCACAATTGGTTCTTGCATCATACACCATGTACAGAAGAGTATGTGGTCTCAATTAGTGGCTTTTGCAGAAGACAGCATTTTGGGGTACAATTCCCCTGAATAACCCATCCCTTGCATTTTTGCATTTGCACAATAAAAATTTCTTCTATTTTAATTTTTTATTTCTATTTTTTATTATAATAGTAATATATAGTTAGGTAATATATTATAATACAGTAGTTATAATAAATCAAACACAGTTAATATTAAATCTAATTTATAATTTGTTTATTTAGTTGATTGTCAAGTACAGGTTCATATATTACAAAGTTAAACAACAAGAGCTCTATTTATCCAAATTGAACTGCCCGCACCACTTTTGTTTTAAACAAGTTTTTGTTTAGAATTTGAATTACTTTTCCTTTTTAATATGGTTTGATAAATAGATTTTTTATGCTTAAATCCACGTCATGCGTAATAATTAGTAAGTTAAACATGAAAATTATTGGTTTTTGTGTTGTGTGGCTTTAGTGGCACTAAATCAATAAAATCAGGTGATGACTCACAAGGTCCAATCTGTGGCTTTAAAAAAAGCCACTGTACTAAAAGGGTTCACATTTATTCAAATAAAATTAACATATTTCTATATTTTTTAATTTATTTATTTGTAGCTCTACAGTCAATACAATATTTGGTGCATTATACTAAAAATATGTGTCTCTTTATCCAATATAAATAATTTTATTTAACTAATGTGCAAATTCTTATATGTCTATAATACAATTCAACGTCAAGTCATTATATATAAATAATAATTTTCAAGTCCTAATAAAAACAAAATGAATAAAAATAAAACTAAAAATAAAAACAAATAAAACCTGGAGCGCCCATTTATCTGATTAGCTCAGAAGCAAGAGCTTTGGAGAGGAAGGATTTGGAGTGCTTGTAAAAAGCTGCCACCCCATTGGGTGGTATTGAAAATTGACTGACCTCAAGAATGTTGAAGGGATCTTTGGTGTCCTGTGGGAGCCCCTTCTTCATCTTATTCTTGATCCAACCAAACACCTCCTAAATTGGATTCAGAAATGGAGAATATGAAAGGAGGAAGAGGAGTCTCATTGGACAATCAGCAAGGCAGTGGCTGAAGAAATGGCTATTTTTATCAATGGGTGGGAACTCGGGCAAAACCAGATACACTTTGTGGAGCACAACATTATCAAGCACAATAATACTGGTTGTACTGTGGTAATTAATCTGAAGGTACTCCTTGACGGTTTGGAGAAAATCAAGAAATGTCCTGCTGTTATGAGAGCCTTTAATAATTTGATATTGGTCCAATCCGCGGGGACCAAGAAGCACTACCATGGAATATGTTTGGGAACAAACAGCTAAACAATGTGCTACACCATCATTGGACCCCTTCTCAACTCACCCATGCCTAGACCTGAGTGAGGATGAAAATGACAATTCATCTATATACAAGAATTATATGTTGCCGGTCTGCTTTAGAGCAAGATAGGTCTTGGCATAAATATGTTGATCCTTGATGGTCTTCTTGCTGTTCCTATTGTACAGAGAAACCCCCAGTACTTTCCATGAGAAGCCCAAATTGACCATTGCTTTGTAGACAAGGGTTTTAGAAACAGAAAGCCCAAACTCTGTGGCCAGCATTAATTGGACAGCAAGTGTGTCCAGGTGGCAATTCTTGGCTACCCAGTGTTTTATTGCGTCAATATGCACAGGCTGCAAGTATTTTGGCTGTTGCTTAGCCTGGACAGATTTGGCAATTTGACTGGTGTTGCCGTATTTGGTGTTGAGGTTGCCAACATATCTGGCTGTGACACCAAATTAGGACGCAATATCCCAAACTGCCATTCCCCCGTTTAAGCAGTTGAGGAGAGCTTCACACTCACTATCCGTCAACCAACACTGGCTCTTGGTGGGTACCACGGCATCCAGGCTATCAGGATCAACACATGGGATGGGGACCTTTGTGTAGAAGGTGGGATTATTCTTGCTCACGGTGATGCCATCAATTGTTGAATATACAACAGGCACATATTGCTCCTCAGTTGTGGCCAATGGCTCATAAGAGATCCCAAAAATGCAGGGCATACAGTGGCAACTCTTGGATCAAGAGTGCAGGGCCAGGTGACAACTGGGTACACAGTTGAGGTGTATGTAACCCCATTATTCCTGATGACCTTGGTATGGGAGAATTTGATGGCAGGCCTTGAGAGTGGCTTCTGTCTGGGATTCAAGCTGCTGTTTCTGGTTTGTGATGTGGAAGGTGGTTGACTGGCGCTGACAACTTGGGAGGCCTGTGTGTTAGCATGACTCCCCTCAAGTTGGGTTCTGGGTCTGTTCTTGGACCCTCTGGGACGCCCTTGTGGACAAGCTGCCCCGCAGGCTGGTGCAGGAGCTGGTTGAGAATGTGATTGACAGTCCATAAAAATAAAATATAAAAGTATATTTTAGATTAAATATGTATTTATTTGGATTTATTAGTTTAGTTGTGAGTAGAATTTTCTCTTGATTTAGCCTTGAATAGTAGCAGAATTTCTAAATCTGTGATTTGAAGTGTATAATATTGTATCCTTTCTGGGTTTGGGTAATTTTAAAGTTTAATCAATTTTTATGTCTAAACATGGTTATCAAAATTGCATTTTTAGTTAGATTTTAGCCATGGTGGAGCTTCTAAATTTGGGTTGATGTTTCCTAGTGTGCTTACTGTACATTAAATTTGGATTCCAGTTCCTGCAATTAATATTTGAGTTTACTAGTGGCATTCAAAAGTGATTTGAATTTGGTTCATGGATTTGACAATCCCGCAATTTCAAAAAACACAATAAACTTAATGAAAATGGTTGATGGATTTGAACGCTGTAAATCTGATTCCAGTTAATTCATTTCAATCATTGGAAATATGCAGTTTGACTTGAAATTTGCAAAGTGTCTATGAGTTCCTGCATTTTTAAAAATTCAAATAAATATATAAAGAATTCAATTTAATTAAAAAAAGGCCATCCTGCAAAAGTGATTTGAAATTTGGACCAAGGATTTGACAATCCCGCATTTTTACGTTTGGGTTCTGAATTTACAGTATACCTGCAAGTCAAATGGGTCAGGGCATTACATCTGTCATGATGTGACTTGGCCAGCGCTTCATGCATATTGTGAGATATGTTGATAACTAAGTTGCTAACCTCAGTTGCAAAAAATAATTGTCTAGAGCTTTTATAAAAATCTGATTTGACTGCATATTAAAGATGTAAAATAAATTTGTATTAAGGCTTTATAAAAACAATTCAAATAAACATAATATGTATTATCCAGATACTTTTCACATTTATTGGCTTAGTGATTGGGCTATCATAATAGATGAAGGTACAAGTGGCCAGAATTACTAAAAATCACACAAGCATGATGTTGTTTCAATCAAGAATATTCTTGTAAATGCTATCACTCGTGATTTTCTGTTGATTGGATCTTCTCATGTATTAGCTGTGAAGCGATCCCAAAATATGATGGACTGGTGTCTATTTTTATTAGTGAGTTTTAATTAGGCTATATTATAAGCTGTGTTTTTTGTGGTACAAACTTTGATGCCTATAAGATTTTAAGAGTTTAATTTAGATCTCATCAGAATGAATTGGCTTTTCCTAGACAGATGAATGGTGGCTTATATAACCACAAGTAAAAGTCAACTCTTTGGTTTTATTTATTCATATAATAAGTAGTTTTTCCTCATAACACAACCCCATAGCTTCTTTTATAGTGTCTGCTGTGCACTGTAGTTTTGAAAACTTTAATTACCAACAAAATTTGGGTGGTTCCTTAACTTTTTGGCATATATAACTCTTCTTCCATAACTATTGTTATGATATCCCAATTAACTTGAGAAGTAGTTCTTTTGAGCAACCTAGTACTGGGTAATCTTTTACTGAGTTTGACCTCTGGGACTCATATGATTTTTTGGGAAGATTCAGTACTAGACTTGTGAGGTTAAACTATTAAACAATCAGAAAACAACTCAATTTTAGCTTAGAACTTGCCTTTGGATACTCTTTAAATTATCATATTAAGACTTTTTTGTCCAAAAGATTCATTAGGCTCAATTCACTATCTAGAAAAATTTGTGATGGGGGTGCCTTGCATCATTTATTTGTATAAATACTGCTTAGGGCAAAGATATTGCATTTTACTTTTTGGTTGAATTAAAGAGGCTTTTCTTTTACAATAATTCCCAAGATTGTAAACATTTTGCCAAATAGGTTTGATTCCATTTAGAGCTGCTTTGGCCAAGCCCCGGGCAGCCACAGCCAGTTTCTGGCTCTGGGTCACCCCCTTCAAGTTTTACTTTAAAATATTTAAATATTTCCATTTGAGCTGGAGCAGCCCAGAGCCAGAAGCTAGGCAGGGCTGAGTCAAGCATCCCTAATGCCAATTTAAGTGATTTTTGACTATGTTATTCTGTTTTATTTAATAAAAAGATTATGACCAGATAATTTTCAAATGCAAAAAATATGCTGATTCCTTAAAACTAAACACCAAGTTATTGGAATTCACAGAAGAGCCAGATTGAGATGTTAAATTTTGTAAAATTGTGGCAATTTACATTTATTATGTGGTTGTTGAGATATATCAAAAAAATGTACCAAAGGTTGAGGTATTTAAATAACAAATAGGACTACTGTGTAATGTCATACTTGTGTAGCTAAGTAAGCATCATCTATTTCATTAAAATCCAATTTTGTATACTCAAAAAGCTTACCTGGACTAAAAAGTCTTCAGAGAAAATGAATTTATTAAGCAATCTGACGATAGATGGCAATAGTGAATGATCCCTCCATGCGGACAAATATTTTCCTAGTGATCTATTATTTTTTTGAACACAAATTTTCTTAAAGGTTAATCTTACATAGTGTTCTGCTGGATTATAGTAGTTGGCACTTCATGTTCCTTGTGATGAAACTCACTGAGTTCTTTTGCATGATGGCTAATGGCAGCAATATACCCTGAAGCAGAAGCGGGGGCTATTCCAGTTGCTAGAATAAGTTCAATAAGCAATCTATGAAATTAAAAATATGATGTAAAAAACGCCAAGCTAAAAGTCATTAAGGGAAGTTAAATCTTAAAGTGATTATTTAGATATCATCTTAGCATTCTTCTATAGAAAAGAACATAGCATGTAGGTTTTGACAATGGCTGCCAATGCAATTAAATACACAGTGTTCTAAGCAAGGAAAAATTAAGTGAATGTAAACTGTAAAAATCAGTTTTATGAGGTTTATCACAGATCAAAAGTTCACCTAAGATAAACTAATAAAAATATTTTTAGAGTTAAGTCTACATTGAAGTGTCTAGAGTATAATTAACTTGAAAACAAATGAATATTTAAGTTCGTTTCCTAGAGACAGACTAAACTATAGGCGAATAAGAGGATCATCAAACAACCAGGTGATCTAGATTTTTTTTAAAAGGCCGAGTAAGCTAATTTCAGTGACGGTGGTAGAAACGACCTGCTTGTACTTAATCCCATTAGAAATAAACAGATCTGCGAGACGCTATGGCCTAGTTGCAAACTACGCTTCCATTCGTAAGACCAAACATAATGGTTTGCTATATTTGGGCTTTGATAGTATCTGGAAAGAAGCCACACTTAACACGCCATTAAAATTATGATTTCAGAACATGGGTTATGTTAATTTTGAATGATTATACACAGACAAAAGTTTCCTGTAAACATTCCAACTCTGTTTTGACCTAACCTCATACACGCCAGGCTATACATTTTGGGAAGCAAGTAGTAGAAAATAGCACAAAATCAAAAAAATTAACAGTGGTAGTTAAATAAACTTTTAAGACAGGAAAGGATGTATAACAGATTCATCAATAATATAGAGCAAATCTTATAGCTAAACTAAATTCAGGGGAAAAGGGTATGCTTGCATGGAGGTACAATATATAGTCTATAACATTATTTATAACGGTGCCAAAATAAACTAAAATTGTAACAAGGCGAAAGAAGATATTTAAAATGGCAAATCAATTTTTACCTGTCAAACACAGCCCAGTTTCATCTGCAACTAAAATACCTTTGACATCATCTTGAGACATCCTTCATACAAAAGTAAATTATTAGGAAAACCAATATGTGAAGATGAAGATAATTAACCGAGTTATTATTGAATGCGAAATAAATTCAAATGCTATATTTTCATGGCTGTACATTACAATTCTTGAACATAGGTTTCAAATGCTAGGTCCATTTTAATAAAGCTAAAGATTGTGCTTAAATCGCTGACTTTAAATACAAGAGGGTAGAATTACCTATCTACATACTTTGCTTTGCTTTTGAGGTAGAATTTGATCGGTGAAATATTAGCATCAATAAAAACATTTAACCGTTAACTGGTTTTGGCTCCAGCAGATGTTTTTAGTGGCGAAAGATTGAAGAATTTATTGCCTGTCATTTTTTAAAAAATGTAAATAAAAATATTTGAAGATGCAAACTAATTTTAATAGAAGTTTTCTGTCTGAATCAACCAAGTGGGTTTATTTATTGGGGGTGAGTAAACTAGTAAAAAGGGCCCTACCCAATTTGTTCATTTAAGACTTTGAACTTTTTTATTTTAGCTGCAATAGATTAGGATTAAAAATAGATAATCAACAATTATACAAATGGATTTTTATTTAGTAGGTTAAGCCAAGTCGCTAGTTTGAGCATTTGAAAGCATGTTTACTGATTTGGTATTATTTAATTCATAATTTTAAATGTCCTTTGAATATTAATATAATGTACAGTTTATTAGGGAATTTTTAAAGGTGCAAAATATAAAAATATGCCTTATTTCAATTGATTTTTAACTTTTTTTAGTAATTTAATAGGCTGAGAATCAAATATAATGAGTTGCATGGTAGAGTAATAGCAGCCCCAAAGATATTGTCAAGATTGGTAATTCTGGCTATCCAAATATGGCTATGTGTAATTACCAACATTCCTGACTTGTCTTACTTCCTGAATGCCTTCTAGAAACCCTCATATGCATCTGAAAACACATTGTTACAGTAGTTTTAAAAGCTATGGCAACAACCAAAAATACCTCATATTTGAATAAAATCCAAGTTGCATGAGATTCAGAATTCAAATATTTTAAATATTTTTGGTTAATAAATGAACTGTCAACCAAAAAACAAAATTTCACTAGCCCATTATATGAAATTATAGCAAATATCAAGCGGTGTTGTTTAAACCACAAACAAAATGAACTGACACAGCAAGTGAGATGGATGGATGCTGTTCCAGAGTATATTATAATCTAATCTGAATTCATATGAGGCACTGACAGAAGGACTAAAATGAAACGAGATTTGAGCAATCTAGAAGCAAGATTCCACAAGCACGAAACAAAAGAAGTCACACAAGATGTGTAGTATGAGCAGCCTAAAATAGAAAACTATCAATTTAACAGCCAATAAACAGCCATCTAATTTAGAAACAGAGGCATTACATTCATTTTCATGGCTCCTGATTTGTATGAAATGGTTTTGAGAACCTTCCAAATATGGCATGGTGATTACAATAAAAACAAATCATAAAATTTAAAACTTGTACTTTTAGTGATTTTATCCTAGGTTTTGTTTCAAGATGGTTTTTACTAGCAACAACATTTTCAATGGTGCCAGCAGCCAAGCCAGCTTCAATGGAGGCAAGGCTCAGAACATGGAGGTACCTGTTTACACCCAAGCCTTTGAGGCTGGTAACAAGGAGGCTGACATGTACCTGACCCCTGACCCCTATGGCTTTGACTTGTTCAATAGTCACTTTGTGCCCAACACTACCCCCACTCTTGTACCCACCCCCACACAAGCTGCCTATCAACCAACCAATCAGGATGGCAACCTTGATTTGGAACAACTTCCCGCCATTAGCCAACCTGCCCCCATCAGCCAATCAGGCTTTAGCTCCCGTGGCACAGTGCCCCAAGAAATTAATCATTGCCGCCCAAATTCTTCAGTAAATTGTGGCACTGAACCTGCAGGGTCTGTCCTGGGATCAGATTACAACCCAATTGCAATTTACCTGAACCACCATAATGTGGGAGTTCAATAACCTAATGAACAAGTGGAATCTGATTGGGACAGCCAAGAAGCCAAAGAAGGCTCCAGAGTCCCAGATCAGCAAGGCCTACTCAATTATGCTTGACCTCCTTCAGCAGGACCCCAAGCTTCCCCTAAACCAGGTCCAGAAGCAACTTGCACACCATGGCATTTGGGTGTCTGAGCGCATGGTGCAGCTCTGGATGCATGGAAAGGTGGCGTCAATCCGGGTACTGACCAATGTTGCTGGTGACCAATGGGATGGTGCTGAGAATTTCCCATATGATCCCGCCATCAAATCTACCCTGGTCTGATGCTTGACTAGTCTAACAAATGACGTCATCTTCATCTTCTACTACAAGCTATCAATAGCTTTTGACAATTTTGGCACCCAAGGAAGAGCCGCCACCCAAAAAAGGAGGAAAAAGGGCAAGAAGGGGCCATTTATTGGTGTTTTTCTGGCTGTTTCAGCCAAGGGTTTTGTCTACTATCAGACAAACCCAGATTTCACCAATGGCTACAAGTACAGCCACATTCTTGTTGGATTACTTAACTCCTGGGATGGCTTGAATTCCAAGCACCAGGTTTTCTTAAGCCACCAGATAGAGGGTAGCTCCACTGCCCTTGAGGCCGTTCAGCAACACGGGCACCAGGCCTCTGTGTACCCAGCTGGCCATGCAGACATCCATCTGGATGATGTTGTTTTATTTAACATTTAAGCTACACTCTAGGAGTGCAGCCCTCAGGCTTTCAACAACCTCTATCTTGAGGCCCTTGACCATGATTCTTTCTTTGGTTGCCAAATGGTGGCTGACTTGTTTGCGCAGATGGTTTTCCATATGAATATGGGCAATCAATCATGGAAAGACAAGCGCCTCCCACCCTGTGCCACAGCCATCTACCAGCCAATCGAGCCAATGATAGATGAGGAATATAACAAACATTATATGGCGGCCATCACAGTTAATCTGCTTGGTTTAACCCCCGCCACCATCAACCCCAACCTATTAGCCCCACTCATCCAGTTCCAGACCTCCCAGGCCAGCACTGGCTCTACACCTTCTTTCCCACATTATTCTGCCTACTAGGCATCACTCTTCTCCGCCCCCTGCCAATAAACTCCCTGTTGCCAAACATTTTCTATTTATATTATCTTTATTCTGAATTTAAATTGTTCATTTTCTCTTTGTTTATAGTTGGTTTTATTTTTTATGCTCAGCTTATTTCTATAAAATCATATATTTACTATGTCATGTATCTAGATCCATAACACAGCTATTTTTTAGCTCTTTACATAGCCCCTTATGAAAATATTAACAACAATTTAGTGGTTGTCAAAATTTGAATTAGAAAATTATAGGCTAATTGTGTTTAGATAAAGTTGTTACTGATCTGAATTCAAAACCTTAATGATAAACTTTAAGCCAATCAGGAGCTGAGTGATAAAGTGATTGTTGTGACATAAAGGGACACTTAATAATTCTTTGATGCATGTGCACTAATAAATATAATTGGCTGGTTGTTTTACCATTATGCGCCATTGCTGCTGTGGCAAGTTATTTATGGACTAGTGCCCAATCAGCTTCTGGGTTAGCACTAGTCCATAAATAACTTGCCACAGCAGCAATGGCGCATAATGGTAAAACAACCAGCCAATTATATTTATTAGTGCACATGCATCAAAGAATTATTAAATGACCCTTTATGTCACAACAATCACTTTATCACCCAGCTCCTGATTGGCTTAAAGTTTATCATTAAGGTTTTGAATTCAGATCAGTAACAACTTTATCTAAACACAATTAACCTATAATTTTCTAATTCAAATTTTGACAACCACCAAATTGTTGTTAATATTTTCACAAGGGGCTGTGTAAAGTGCTAAAAATAATATGGCCATTATGGAAGCAATACCAACACAAAGCAAACAATGCATTGAGATAAGCATAAAACATATACCCAATGGGTAAAAAGATGTGATATTGTAGAGAATGCTAAAATAAACAGGGATAAACAAATAGTCAATAATATCAAAATAATACAGATTTTTTGGGGCAAAAGCTATAAAAACATATGAAAAGTTTAGTAAAAAATCAGTGAGAGAATTGGAGAAGCTTCTGAAAAATATGGACCTTGCAATTGCAAAGATCAAAGACATTGATCTAAAGGTCAAAGCAAGGGTTAAGTCTGCCGTCCTCACAGGGGACAAAATTGAAAAGGTGTCCACAAAGGCTGTAAATTACCAAAATATCCAACATATCAGAGAAGACATTTGAGTGTCTTCTAAACGTCTAGAAGACTGTCATAGAAGGCCTTCAGTTCAAGTCCTTTGCCCTCTCTTGGCCTGTCTGTCTGGGTCAATGACCCTGAGATGTATGCACATCTCAAACCAACAAAGAGGGCCTGGATGGAGGGCACCAAGAAGGTAATCTACAAATAAAAAATTAATAAAATTCCTAAATTCTTACCTTTTTTTATAGAAGTCATCAATGGTGTAATATGCTAGGTCCTGGTCCCCTTTGTCCCCATCATGTTTTATGCAAACTATGTCACTCATGTGGCAAGGCAGCTGGCTTTATTCCCCCTGTTTTGCAGGAGCTTGAAGATAGAATAGACGGTTCCTTCCTGATGGCTAGGGAGGCGTTAGCTGCACTGATGCACAGCAAGGAGGCATATGAGTGGGCAGAAATGTCTGCAAGAATGCCCAATTGGTCTGCCTGGACCTGGTGGCCCTCAGTGGAGCTTACTGTGTTAACTACATTGAGCTTGTTTGAGACGTTCTGGAGACACTCCCATTCAAGAACATACCAGAGATGGGCCAGGCGCATGTGTCTGCTTGCTTCTTCTTCCTGGTGGAGCATACAATCTCTTATCTGCTTGAGAAATTTGGGCGTGTGGTGGGTAAATTGGCTGTTGTCAATGCAACAGCTGTAAAGAAGACCAAAATTCTCCTGGCAGTTTTTGGCTGGCCTGGAGTGTCAATTAGACAGGACTCCCTATAGCCATGGAGCTTACCTTTGCCAAGACCAAAAATGAAAAAAAGATTAGTGCAGTGTTTAACAAACTGTGTGATTTTACTGAAGCTTTTGCTGGGCAAAGGCTTTATCTTGTGATTTACCTGGGGTTCATATTCTACTTTAGGATGTGAGCCAACATTGAGGACTTAGATGGGGTCCTCCTTGGGATTGACCAGGCCAGACTCTCCCTGGATGGAAAGAAGGTCCCTCAGGCTATAACTCAGTGGACCATGTGATTCAGGACGCCCTGGTCCTGGCTGGCATTTACAGGTTTGCAGCCCCACCTGAAAATCTGCTACTAGACTCCCACCTCACAGTATTCTGTTTTACCAGTAGGCGCAAATATTTCAACAGTGGAGTATCTACCGTCCACAGTGTGGCAGTGAAGGTTGTGTGCCACCTCCATTGCCAGGTGGGTAAATACTGCCAAACTCATTATTGTTGTCAATAATAAAATCTCTTTCCCTCTAATGTATTTTACAATCTTAATTTTTTACTTTTTTATAACAATTAATTTTTAACTAACTTCTATTTTAGCAAACTATTATTGCACAATAAAACTTACAGAAGGTCTTATTACATGTGAACTACTATAGCTAATAAAAATCATTATAATTTCAGTGCTTTTACTATTTTTTAGCTTACTTTTTATGTATTGGACAAAGTGATACTTCTATATAATTATCATATGTGATATTAACTATTTGAGCTTGGCACAACGGAATACAATAGAATAAATAAATTTGCAATACAAAAATTAGACATTTGTATCAATGGTGCTGTTCTATGCAATTGCAGGCTTGGAAACTTCTAAATATAAAATAATAATATATAAATTTAAAAGATAGTCAAATAATATAAAAAAATTGAGTAGATACACCCTTTAGTTGATTGGCTTCTTGGCTAGGGGCACAGGGATAAACAAATTAGCGTGGCCATAAAACTTGGCCACAGTCTCTGCTGGAAGGGTGTGGATTCTGGCCTGCAGCAAATCAAAGAGGTTCTTGATCCCAGTTGGAGTCCCCTGCTTGAAAATTGCTTGAGCCACCCAAAGACCTCCTCAATAGGATTTATGAATGGGGATAGTAAGGGAAGAATAGGAGGCGCAAATTTGATGTGGCCAATTGCTGGGAGCCAACTGTGATGCTGGTGTCAATTGTTGGAAATTCCTGAAGAATATCTGCCACCTTGTGGAGACCAATGTTATCCAACACAATGACGTTGGTGAAGCCCAGGCTTGTGTGCCTCAGGTGCTCCTGGACCAATTGGAGAAAATATAAGAATGTCCTGCTATTGTGTAAACTCAATATCATTTGATACAACTCAATCCCCTTTGGACCAAGGAGAGCCATCATTGAATAGGCTGTGGCGCAGACTGCAGCACATCAAGCTACCCTGTCATTGGAGCCTTTGGGGACATAGTCATACTCATTCTGCATTGACAAGGTGAATGATGATTTGTTGATATAATAAAATTGGATGGTCCCCTTGGCTTTGAGGGCAGTGTACGCCTCAGCGTATTTTTTCCAGGTATCAATGTTGGTTGGGCTGTTTCTATTATAGGGAGATACCCTGAGTTTTTTTCACATAAATTTCATACCCTTGACCAAATTGTAGTAAAAGGAAATTGATGCCTCACCCCCAAAAGTAGATTTAACCATTGAATGTATATTTGACAGTTCAAGATGGCAGTCCTGGGTTATCCACTGGCAGATTGCCCATTTGTGCTCCTTGGTGAGCATGGTAGAAACTTGCAAGAATTTCTCTGTGGCAAGAACTTGACCAGTATTGATGTAGGTGTTGAAGGTTTTGGAGGTGTACTTGGGATCCACCCCAACAAGAGCTGCAGCTGCCTTTTAGTCACCACATTTCCTCATAAGCCTGAGAAGGATTATGCACTTGATGTCAGGAATGTGCTTCTGGGCGACCTTGATGGGTTCAGATGAGCCAGGATCCTTATTGGCAACTGGCACACAAGGCATGGGAACCTTGTTGTAGAATACTGCAACCTTCTTGAGCACTTTCTGCCCATCTGCAGTTTAGAAAAACTTGGACTTGTCATCATCTTCCTGGTTGCCATCACTGATGTAGGGCTCATAGCTGGTTTCAAGAACGGGCTTCACCTTTTCCATCATGGCTGTTGGGACAGCTTCCTGACAGTAGGCAGGGTCAAACACATATAAGGTGAGTTTGATCTCTTTGTTTCAGACTATTTTGGTTGTGGTAACCTTGGTGGGCTTTGAGGTCAGCTTGGGGACCCAAGGGTTGATGCTCTGCACCCTTGCAGCTTGTGCTCCTTGAACTGGCTGTGTCAGTGAAGTGTCACTATCAAACTCTCCTCTCCCATCTCCTTCCTGAGTAGGCACTTGGGTTGCACTAACTCTGTTCTTTGACCCTCAGGGGCAACCACAACTGTGGCACACAATGGGTGCATTGATACTCTGTTGTTGTGTTCCTTCCATTTTAATAATTTAATAAAATACTAAATGGATTTCAATTGATTTACTCCCTAATTTTAATTTTTGCTTTTATCTGAATATGGATATTTAATTAGAGTTTTCACCACCCAATATCCCAATTATATATGTTTTATTTCTTAATTAGTTGTTTTTGGTTTTACCACGCCCATTTTAGAATACCCAAAATAATTTCCACCCTTTTTCCCAGATTTTACACCAAATTTAAGCACCCAACACAATATTTTTAAATTTGTGTTTCAGATCCTGTGCCTTATTTTAGATACCATGGTATCATTCTTGATTACAATCAATTGCACCCAGCAATCAAGTGGTTTCATTTACATGTTGAATTACTATTATTTTTTGTTTTTGGTTTGAATTTTGACTCACCACACTTGGGTGTATTTTGTCATTAATTAACATAGTAAACATATGTACACCAAAGGTCAACTCACACCATTTTGTTTATGAATCCATGTATTTTGGTTTATATTTTGAATAGTTTTGTTTGGTGTATGAGCACTTTGTTGATGTGTTGACCCATTTTGTCCATTAACACCAAAAATACCTGTTAACAGAGTGTATATTTTACATTGATAGTTGGAATTTACTTAAATCTGAAATCATTTTGCTTAAATCTGAAGTATTTTTGGTTGTTGCCATAGCTTTTAAAACTACTGTAACTGATTAAATTTATATTGTTTTCAGCCTTTAAATTACCCCAGTTATGTTTTATTAAGATTGAATTCATTTTATTTACAGTTTAGTTGTTTTGTTTATCCTCACATATGTGAAAACTACTGTATCCTGTTGTAGTTTAAAAATTGTTGTGATCAGACCTAAATAATTTTTTTGAGTGTATTTTATTATATGGCTGGGTCTTATTATACGTTGACATCTAAATATCTCTTAATGGTGTTTATATTTACTAATTATTATATTTTGATTCAGGTTAAGTTTATATTTTAGTCTGATTTGATTTTTTATCTCAGTGTAATTAGAAACTGCTGTTGGACTCATTGGTTTTAATTAGATTGATTTTTAAAGAAGTTTATCCTAGCTTGGAATTTATGTTTTATATAGTGAAAAATGGGAATTCATACATAAAAGGGAATTTATATACCAGAATACCTACCTTGGTAGAGCACTTGAAGTTAATGGTATGTATATTTGAGTTATTGTGACAAAGAAATTTGGTTCATTCTCTGAGTCTTTTGAGATATATAGATTTTTACAGGTTTTCTATGTCAAAACTATTATAATGATGAGGAGCAACTTTTGGGGAAGCTTCAAATATTAAATTAAGAAAGAAGAGAAATATGTTTTATTGGATAATAATTTTACTTATATAGCTTGTGTTGTGGTGAGGATATAAGTGGGATCAAAGATAAGGATGATCA
Source organism: Entomophthora muscae (assembly GCA_014839935.2). Lineage (NCBI taxonomy): Eukaryota > Fungi > Entomophthoromycota > Entomophthoromycetes > Entomophthorales > Entomophthoraceae > Entomophthora > Entomophthora muscae. The sequence continues at coordinate 93,222 of QTSX02002238.1, forward strand.
TGTGCAGAATGGGTTTGAGTCACTGGATACTTGGATAAGTCATGTGATATTGGTTTGTTGCTTTTCTTGGTATGTAGGACTGTATATTATATTGGCACCAAACCAGGCAATGACTGGATGTTAAGTGTGCTGGCAGTGACCAGAATACCCGTACATCCAACTCCTTGACACACACACCCCTAAGGGGTTACTTTGGTACATCAGGATGGGGCTTTGTCTTGATGGCTGCCGCCTGATGTTCCTGGAGTTATTTGCTAGTTGGTACTAGCCAATCCAAGTGTTCTCATGTGTACTAAATCCAGCTTCTTCCTGTTCCCAGCTAGGACCCAGAAAGGGGGGGTTGATTGGAAGTGGTTCTTCTGCAGAGGTTACCTTTTGTGCTTTGAGCTGTTTGGTTTCTGCTATTTTAGCTTTGAGGCTTATGTGTTGTAGAGCTGGTGCTTGTTCTACTGTGGGAGGTTTTCCCGGGGGATTTTCACATATGGTTGGTTATTGTGGGTGACTATCTCTGGTTTGTATCAGTATGTTGGTTCAAACAGTGAGTATCCTGTTTCTTTGTTGATGTGTACCTGCAATACTAATAATGCATGTTTCATGTATAGTGGCCATGTATCTTTGGCTTTGCTATCCATTATTTTCTTGAGGGTTCTGATGAGGCTGCCGTTTAGGTATTAACTCTGCTGTTGGCCTGTGGCCTGTAGGGCAAGGTTGTGGAGTGTTTGATGTTTTTGGATTTTAAATTGTTGTTTACTATGTATCCTGATAGCTCTGTGGCTCCATCTGTTATTATGTAGTCAGGAGTTTTGTAGTTGGCTATTATTGCCTTGTTGATGAAGCAATTTATGGTTTCTGTCTTGTGGTTCTGTGTTTCCCAGAAGATGGGCCAGCGTGTAGCAAAGTCAATGGCTACAATTAGAAAGTGTTGTTTATTTTTTGCTTCTGGGAAGGGTCCCACCAGGTCCAGCCCCCTAACCTTGAATGGTTCCGGGTCTGGTACTGGATTGACTGTTGGTTGTGGGGCCTTGGTGCTAGCGTATTTCTCACACACTGTGCACTTTTTCAAAATGTCAACTATGTCTTGTTTAATATTAGGCTACCATACTATCTATTTTAGAATGAGGTATAGGTTTTTAGCCTTTTTATGTCCTATTAGGTATTGATATCTTAGTATAGTGTTGACTTTTTGTGCAAGTGGGATTTAGGGAACATGTTTATTCATTAATGATGCGGTAAACCGTGCCATTTGATATGTGGAAATGTTTTTCATTCCTTACTAATGTATCATGGGTTAGTTGATGTGTGGAGGGGTCTTTCCCTTTTGTCTTGTACTCAGTGTTATATAGGTTAGGCCAGTCAGGGTCCAGGTGGTCAGGATGATCCTCTCTTGGCTGACATAGCCTAGAGAGAGCATCAGCTGTGACCAGCTCTGCCCCCCTTTTATACTAGATGTCTAAATTGAGATGCTCCAGCAGGGACTGTGAGAGAAGGGGGCTAAACTAACTAAATTTGGCTCCCATCCTGGCAAGATGAACCACCAGGATGCCGCCCAGTAGAGTACTGGGATGGCTGCTCAGAGGGGGGGACCAAAGAGAGGATGCGGGGGACATCTGAGGGATGTATGCATTCAACCCCATCAACACTAACCCAGTGAGTAACCAGGGTGTGCAAGTGGGAGCAGGAGGTAAGCCCACAGGAGCTAGCAAGGGTACTGGATTGTCTTTGTCCAAGCTAAGAATAGTAGACACTGGCACCACCTCCAATGTGGGGGCTGGCACGGCGTAATCTGCAGCAGAAAATTCTAAGTTGCCACAAGTCAGGCTCTTGACAATCTTCTTGCCCAAAAACAAGAAGCTCACCAGGAAGGTGCAGGAGAGTTGAGGGATTGTTCCCCACAAGGCAAGCAGAAGTAGAAAATTGCAACCATAGGTTGGGGGCAGTTGTCCAGAGGAGGATTACAAGAGGTGCCAAAGTGAACACCACAAATTTTAAAACTGGGAGGATCATAGTTGCAACAGCCACAAAATTTGGGGTCTAACAGTGCAATTTTTGAAACTCAGAGTAATATGATTTTTTGGGGGAGGGCAGCCACAATAGAAGCTGGGTAAGAACAGCAGGAATCACTTGGGGGCCTTGGGGACGGCTTTGGATAGGTTGGGTGGTTGTAAAGATGAAGAACAGGTTCAAAATCAATAAAATCAAGTAAAATCTTAAACTTAGAATAAGATTTATAAGGAACTTTAAGTGAAATTCAGGGTTCAAACTAGCTTTTTGAAAGTGTAAACTATAAACACAACAATAAAGTGAAAAGTCTAAGTTACAGGGCTTCAAAAAGATGACCAGGTGTGAGTGGACCGCATAAAGGTAAGGTTTGGGACAGGAAACAACTAACACTTTATTCAGGGATTAAAGAGAACTCCAAAAGAGTCCACAAAATAATGAATAAGTTTAAAAGAAACTCTTTCCAGTTTTAATAATTCTGAAAATTGACAAGCAGGGGACACAAAGTCCCCTGGCATTGTTAAAAGGGGAGAATTGTTAAGAAATGACCACATGACCACTTTGGCTTGCATCTGATTAGCAGGAAGAGAAATTTTGCTGGACAAGACCAGGGGCACTGGAAGGTTTCAAGTTAATTTCTGTGGCTCCACCTGATTGGCTAGAGTCCATCCCAGGCATTTGGGATTCACTTGATTTTCTGGTTGTTGATGTGGCATTTTTTGATTGGGAGTTTCTGATAATTTTTAAGAGAGGACAACACCATGACAATAAGCAATCCAAATTGATCAGTGTTTCTTCACAGGCCGGGACAACCAAAGCAGGGGGATCTTCAGGGTAGGCCAGAAAAAATCTCTCATCAACAGTATGAGCTAAATCTTCTAGAGAATTTAGTGGCTTGGCTGTTATTTTTGGCCCTTTTTTGGTGCAGCGGGGAAAAGCAGTTTGATCCAAGGCCAAGGGTGGCAGTGGATTTACATTATTCTTTCCTCTTTCCTGAGGTTGCATGCCTCCCTGGGGAAGCGTAGCCACTGAAAAATTCTTATGCGCCTTGGGGATCTTTAGCGCCAAGAGAGATTTAGGAGGACCAAGTGCCAAGGGATTATCCTTGTGGAATTCCTGAATCAGGTCCCAACAATTGCCGCAATTGGACAAGCTTACCCAGCTGTTATTGTAAGAGGGGTAACCTTTCCATTTGACGCAATACTGCAGGGACTTCTTAATCTGGCGGGACACCACCACTGCCTCCACCTCATATTTAGGGGTGCCATCAACCACAATGGGCTCAGGGGTGTCTGGGAGGAGACCTTCAAATGGGGAGAGTTGACAAGCATTAAAGGTATTGTGGATGAGGTATTAGGGGGTAGTTCCAGCATGTAAGCTCCATTGCCTTTGTTTTCTAACACTTTGAACGGGCCTAAGTGTTTTGGGGAAAATTTCTGTGAGAGAACTTTCATGCAGATGTTGGAGGAGTCCAGCATGACAAGGGAGCCTACTGGATAGTCCGGGGCTGGGCAGCAATTCTTGTTGGCTGCCTTCTTGTAAGACTATGGATTTGGCCAATGTCTTTTGTACTTTGGCATGGGTGGCTTTTAGATGAGCAGCCATGTCTGCCGCAGCTGGGATGTGGGATTGCAAGGACGTGCCAATAGAGAAAGCAGGTGAGAAGCCTAAAGTAGCCTGAAAAGGGGATACTCCTGTGGAGGCATGCACGGTGTTGTTGTAGCAAACTGGGCTAGAGGGAGATTTTCAAACCTGGAGTTCATGGAAGCATTAGAATAACAGCGTAGGTGCTGCTCCATAGTCTGGTTGATCCTCTCAGTTTGCCTATCTGACTGGGAGTGGAAAGAGGTGGACCTGCATGGCTTAATGTTCAGGATCCCCAGCAGCAACTCCCAGAACATGGATGTAAACCGGGGACCACAGTCACTGATGATCTCCTGAGGTAGGCCAAAGTTAGTGAAGATGTGTTTCACAAACAGGTTAGTCATCCCCACTGAGTCCAGCATGGTTAGGCACAGGATGAAGACCAAGTATTTGGTGAATCAGTCAACTACCACCATGATGGAGTCAAACTCTCCCAACAAGGGGAGAGCCACCACAAAGTCAACTGAGATGGGCAACCATGGGCCTTGAGACTGCTGTAGGGGGTGCAGGAGGCCATTGTTCCCTGAACAATCTGGTTTAGAGCAGGCACAAGTAACACACTTCTTAATCCAGGGGCCTACTGCTTTGGTTATCCCAACCCAGCTGTAAGTGCGCCTGATGAGTTCAAGCAGCTTCTTTGTACCAGGATGTCCAAACAGGGGAGGATCATGATGTTCTGTCATGACACGTAGCCCCAAGTCCTTTGGAACCCATACTTTGTTGTTTTGGTAAATTATCCTATCCTTAAGGGTATAGGGGCCATTAGACGCAGAGACAGGGAACAGCTTAGCGCAGATAGCCTGACCGTCCGGTGAGGAGTGCTGGGCCACCAGGACGTTGTGCAGAAGCGTACCGGGGAGAGCCAGTGGCAGGGCTGCCTCAGATGAGGGGGCAGGGCCAATGACCAGGAGCTGTGGAGAAACAACTAGAGCCGTGGCTGGGGTTTGGGGTTTGGGGGAGCCAGGGTCCGGGAGGATCAAGGACTCTGGGATGAAAGTGACTTGAGGGTCCTTGTCCCCTTCACTGGGTACATTGCAGGGTTACAACTCAGCAGGTCAGGGAGGATGTTGAGCTCCCCTTTCGCAAACATGTACTTGAACTTGTAACCCAAGAGCATCTGCATGGCACGTGCCTGGCGGGGGAGTAACTTCTGAGGCTTGCGGAAGTAACAGAGGTCCTTATGGTCTGTACAAACCATAAACTTGTGTTGAGCACCCTGCAAGTGATGCCTTCAATGAGTGATGGCGTCCACCACAGCCTGTAGCTCCTTGTCAAACACTGCCCAGGAGCACTTGTTGGGGGCAAACTTCCTGGAGAAGTAAGCAACTGGGAGCTCCTGACCATTGTGCTCTTGAAGGAGGACCGCCCCAGCAGCCACGTTAGAGGCATCACAAGCTACAATAAACTGTTTGCTTGTGTTGGCATGGCGTAGCACTGGGGTGGAGACAAAAACCCACTTGATGGCCTTAAAGGCCTCCTGGCATGCTGGGGTCCACATAAAGGAGGTGTTCTTGCCAGCCAGGGGGTGCAGGGGGGCAGCAAGCTTGAGATGGCAGGAGAGAACTTCTTGAGGAAGATCACTGTACCCAAAAAGCAGTGTAACTCCTTCTGATTCTGTGGGGTAGCCCACTCCCAAAGGGCCTTGGCCTTGTCAGGGGAGACTGTGTGGCCGTCCTTCAGGACCAAGTAGCCCAGAAAGATAACCTTGGACTTGAAAAACTCACACTTGCTGGGCTTGATGAATAACTGGGACTTGTGAATAGCTGCCATCATAACCACCAGGTCCTTAGCGTGCTGCTCAGGAGTGGGGGAGTGGATTAGAATGTCATCAATATACACCACAGCACAGGAGAAGTGAAGATCTCCCAAGGCATCCTCAATGACTTGCTGGAAGATTGTGGGAGCGTTCTTCAAGCCAAAAGGCATGAACTTGGATTGAAAGCAGCCACATCAAGTTTTGATGTCTGTAAGCCATTTGTCCCCCTCTGCCACACAAACCTGGTTAAAAGCATTAACAAGATCTAGTTTTGAAAAGACACAAGACTTGGCAATAGACTGAGCAATTGAGGCTTCCAAGGGGAGGGGGTAGCAGTCTGGGACAGTGATGTTGTTGAGGAGGGTATAATCAACGCATGGCCAAAGGGAGTCATCCAATTCCTTAGCAAAAACCACCGGGGAGCTAACCAAGGAAGTCTTCTTGACTATCCACCTTTTTGCCAGCATGTTGTCCAACCACACGCCCAACGCCTTATCCTCCAATTTGCTAAGAGGGTACAATGGGTATCAATTTTTACGAGGTCAACCGTTGTCTTAAAGGTCAAATTGTGAAGAGAGTGTGGAGGGAGGGCATAGGGAAGGGTAGCATCAAAAGCGTCCTTGAAGGGAGCAAGGATGGCCAGAAGGGCAAAGGGCTTAGGAGGGGAGACTGGGGTTGCCGCAAGAGACAAGCAGGACTCAGGCAGTTCTCACCCCAAGGGGAGAAGGGGGAAGAAACCCGGGCATCCATCCAGCAAGAAGTGAAGCTCATTGGTGAGACAGTCAATCTGCACCAAGTGACGCCACCACCACCTTGCGCCCACAATTACCGGATACAGTAGATCCTCAACAGCAGAGAATTTACTCACAAACACGTGTAAGCCTGTACAGTAACTAAGTGGGTTAGTGAGGGGATAACTGAGCACTGGTACCTTGCTGGCCGCAATAAGGCTCTGAGGGGGATCAAGGACAAGCCCAAGGATTGGGCCAGTGCCAGGTCCATAAAGTTGCCTGCAGCACCCATATCTACCAAAACCGTAGCCTTAGCTTAGCAGGATTTGGTATAAAAGGTTGCAGTAAAAAGGAAATAGGAAAGATCTTTGTTATTCTGCAGGGTCAGAATGGATGCAGTAGGGTTGCAGGAAGAAACCTCAGGGATGGCATCCAAAGCTGCAAAGACAGGGAGGGATTCTGTTGAGGTGGACCAGTTGGGAGCCTGGCAGGTGAGGCACATCACATTGATGGCTGGCATCTTGGGAGGCGTGGCTGTGGGGGGCTTGGCCTGGGTGGGCTTGGAGACCAGGAGGTGGGCCAGTACACCAGACTTGGGCTGGTAGGCTAGCTTGGCTTCAAGATTGCAGGCCAATGCAAAGGCCTTTTTGAAGGAGGTAAGAGCCAGGTCCCACACACTCTTGTCAGCTGAAGCAGCATCCAAGGAGTTGCGTAACATGGCCACTACCATCTTGGTTGGGAGGTCCAGGGAAGCAGCTTTCACTGAAAAACACTCAACATGGGAGGCAAGGTCAGGGGCAAGGCCTTTGGAACAAAGGGTCTCACTATAACCGTGGCATTGGAACCTGGAGTGGCCACTGCTGAAGAGACAAGTGTAAGGAGGGAGAAAGTATCCCCAAGCTCCTGGCTTTGGCAAAGGAGAGTGCGCACGCAGAGGCGGGTGTATCCGTCAAGAGCGTCCAAGAGGGCCACTGATCTCTGAGTGTCAGAGATGGGAGTGTCTGCAGACGCTGAGTCCACAGAAAGGCAAAGCTGTAGCTCCCCAAGGGCATCCAGGACCTTCTCACTGACAGCCACGGAGGGGGGGTGAAGGGTGACATCAGGGTAATATTCACCGCTGATTCAGCCAAGGAAACTGTGGAGGGAGAAGCAGGCTTCTTGGTGAGACACAACTTGAAGGAGGACAGAAGTGACCACACAGCCCACACCAAGAGAAATCCAGCAAGGAGGGGATCCCAAGCTGACGCAGATAAGGGCAAGAAGTAAGCTCCACACCCAGTGGCAAAAGGCTGCAAAGGCAGAAGAAATGGGCTTGAAAATTATGTGAGAGAGGGGGGCTAAACTAACTAAATTTGGCTCCCATCCTGGCAAGATGAACCACCAGGATGCTGCCCAGTGGAGTACTGGGATGGTGGCTTGGAGGGGGGACCAAAGAGAGGACACAGGGGAAAGCTGAGGGAAGTATGCATTCAAACCCATCAACACTAACCCATTGAGTAACCAGGGTGTGCAGGTGGGAGCAGGAGGTAACCCCACAAGAGCTAGGAGGGGTACTGGATTGTTGTTTTCCAAGCTAAGAATAGTAGACACTGGCACCATCTCCAATGTGGGGGCTGGCACAGTGTAATATTCAGCAGAAAATTCTAAGTTGTCACAAGTCAGGCTCTTGACAATCTTCTCTCCTGAAACAAGAAGCTCATCAGGAAGGTTCAGGAGAGTTTAGGGATTGTTCCCCACAAGGCAAGCAGAAGTAGAAAATTGCGACCATAGGTTGGGGGCAGTTGTCCAGAAGAGGATTACAAGAGGCGCCAAAGTGAACACCACAAATTTTAAAACTGGGAGGATCATAGTTGCAACAGCCACAAAATTTGGGGTCTAACAGTGAAATTTTTCAAACTCAGAGTAATATGATTTTTTTGGGGGGGAAGCCACAAGAGAAACTGGGTAAGAACAGCAGAAATCACTTGGGGGCCTTGGGGACAGCTTTGGATAGGTTGGGTGGTCAATAAAATGAAGAACGGGTTCAAAATCAATAAAATCAAGTAAAATCTTAAACTTAGAATAAGATTTATAAGGAACTTAAAGTGAAATTCAGGGTTCAAACTAGCTTTTTGAAAGCGTAAACTATAAACACAACAATTAAGTGAAAAGCCTAAGTTACAGGGCTTCAAAAAGATGACCGGGTGTGAGTGGACCGCATAAAGGTAAGGTTTGGGACAGGAAACAACTAACACTTTATTCAGGGATTAAAGAGAACTCCAAAAGAGTCCACAAAATAATGAATAAGTTTAAAAGAAACTCTTTCCAGTTTTAATAATTTTGATAATTGACAAGCAGGGGACACAAAGTCCCCTGGCATTGTTAAAAGGGATGAATTGTTAAGAAATGACCACATGACCACTTTGGCTTGCATCTGATTGGCAGGAAGAGAAATTTTGCTGGACAAGACCAGGGGCACTGGAAGGTTTCAAGTTAATTTCTGCAGCTCCACCTGATTGGCTAGAGTCCATCCCAGGCATTCAGGATTCACTTGATTTTCTGGTTGTTGATGTGGCATTTTTTGATTGGGAGTTTCTGATAATTTTTAAGAGAGGAAAACACCATGACAACAAACAGTCCAAATTGATCAGCGTTTCTTCACAGACCGGGACAACTAAAGCAGGCAGATCTTTAGGGTAGGCCAGAACAAATCTCTCATCAACAGTATGAGCTAAATCTTCTAGAGAATTTAGTGGCTTGGCTGTTATTTTTGGCCTTTTTTGGTGCGGTGGGGAAAAGCAGTTTGATCCAAGGCCAAGGGTGGCAGTGGATTTACAGGGACATCCATTTGGCTTGTTACTGCGCAAGTGAGTTCTGAGTTTTGAAATAGATTAAGGATTTATGGCCAGTTAGTACTTGTACATTTAAATATCTTTTAAGATAACATCTGCATTTCTTGCATGTGTGGTATATTGCTAGCAATTCCTTATTGTGTACTGGGTACCTCTTCTCAGTGTTAGTTAGTTTTCTAATTTCATACCATACTGGAAGGAAGTCTTGATGCCTTGGCTAGTGGATGCATAGTACTGCACCAATGGTGGTGTCACTGGCATCTGACTTGAGCTTGTAACACCTGTTATTGTTAGGGTATTGCAAGATTGGTGCTTCAATCAGAGCTTGTTTTAATAAATTGAAATTATTTTCACATTCTGGAGTCCAGATGAATTTCTTTTTGGCATTACCCTTGGTTAAGTCATTAATTGGTGTGGTTAGTTTTCCACAGTCTTTGATGTATTTCCTTTGGTAAGCTACCATTCCAAGAAAGCATCTAACTTGTTTAAAGGAGGTGGGGTGTTGCATGTTATTTATGGCTTTTATTTTATCTGGATCTACTTTGATGCCCCTGTCAGCAACAATGTGGCCCAAGAACAAGAGTTCCTTCTCCATATATTGGCACTTGCTAGGCTTTGCATAGAGTTTGTGCTTTACAAGTCAATCAAGTGTCTTGTGGACATGAGTGAGGTGTTTCTATTTGATTTTTGAGAATATGATGATATTGTCAAGGTAGCATAATGTATTTGAGAGACTGTTTAGTGCTTGGTTCATCATAGTGACAAATTTTACGAGAGCCTTGGTCATCCCAAAGTTCATTACCCTACATTAAAAAGATCCAAATTGTGTACAGAGCACAGTTTTTGGTATATCTTTTACTTCAACTTGGTTGTAACCTGAGGTGAGGTCAATTTTGGAGAAAAATTTGGCTCTGGAGAGTCTTGCAATAGATTCTCTATGAGTGAGATGGGGGATTTATTCTTTACTGTGCTTGCATTGAGAGCTCTGTAGTCTGTTACTAGACAGAGTAAGCCTTTCTTTTTCTTTATGAAGAAAACTTCTTCCCCCACAGGGATTCTGATGGGCAAATGAAGCCTTTAGCTAGGTTATCCTCAATGTGACTTTTGAGGGTTTGTGTCTCCATGGGGGAGATTCTGTAGAGGGGTGCAGATCTTGGCATGGCCTTGCATAGGTCAATGCCATGTTTGACCTCCTGTTTGGGGGGTAGCTCTGTGAGCTCTTCCTTAAATACATGAGTGTATTCATTTAGGAGTGCTGCAAGCTCTGGGGATTGAATTTTGGTTGTTTGCATGTTATTGAATTTGGTGTACCTTATTATGTGGAGGGTACTGTCTTTGGTTAGATGTTCTGAGTTGCCCTGATTTACAACTTGGACAAATACTGTGTCTCTTAGGATGAGATTGTTAGGTTCTTTGAGAATGTTGAAATTGACTCTGTTGTGTTTGATGGTCATGGTCTTTGTTTTCCAACATACGCTGGGGTTCACTCGGGTGAACCAGTCCATGCCTGCTACAACGTTGTAGTTTATGTTGTTCATGAAAAGTCCTTTTATGGACGTTTGAATGCCTTGGAGGCCAATTCTGAAGGGATTTGTTTTGCCTTCAAGTAGAATATTTGATTTGTCTGCCATTCTGGCATATTTGAAGTTTGATTTGACAACTGGTATCTTGTATTTGGTTAAAAATGGTTTTCTAACCATTGTGTGTTGTGCACCAGAGTCAAATAAAATTTTATGTGTATGAGATTTATAAATGTGTGGATAGACAAGAAGTTGTAAGTGATCTTTATTTTTTACGTTCATAAAAATGAAGGATTGCAGGACACGTGGGATGCAAGCAGCAAAGTTTGTGCCTTGGTACAATTTCTTATTGGTTTGGGGGAATAAAGGGGCACTTAATCCTGTCCCCCCTCCTCTTATCACTGTTCCTCTGTTTCAAGACCTTTGAGGTCAGAGAATGTGGGGTCAGATTTATAGCAGTTGCTGTTTCAGCCTTGTTTACTTTGGCAGTGTCCTCTTTCTTAGGACAGGAGCAGTTTGTGCTCTGGATGCAATTGCCATTGTTACAATTGGAGTTGCTGTTGCTATGGTTGGTGTTTTGGCTCTTGTTGCCATTAGAATTGTCTCTGCCATTTCCATTTGAGGAGTGGTTGCCGTTGTGTGCGGCATATTCCATGTGTGCACGTTTTTCTGCATGCTTGGCTTCTGCAATGAGTGCGGGCATGGAGGTGTTGGCCTCTGGACAGATGAGGGCAGCAACTGAGGGTTTCAGTCTATTGTTACAACCAATTTTCCAGACTTGCCTGCTAATTTATCTTACAATACACAGGGGGCGCTCAATGAGTCACCCCTTGACGTATCTAACAACATGAACCAATCTGATGGCAATATCAAATTGCGGGCACTTCATCCTAATTAGGAGCACTACCAATTTGACCTGCTGATCTCTGTATGAGTTATTCCTTGGCTTTGAACCTTACATAGAACCTCCTACTATGCCACCCCCTTGTGGCCTTGTGGCTTTCCCCATATGCTATATTAATCACAATATTCTACAGTAAATGATATCTTATTCTATTCATTTTTTTCCTTTCTATTGGACTGTTGTCTTCACCAACTCAAATACTGAACTCTCATTGGTTCAGTTGTAACAGTGATAGCAGTGGTAGGTTCACAACCTACCTAAAACAAAAATTCCCCTAAGAAAGGACAGAGTACGGGCTGTGTGGCTACTCCCCACCCAGAGACTTTCCTGCCAATCCCCAAGGGGGACATCCCCAACAGGTATGTTATTTACCAAGACCAGCTAGTTCTTACAAGTGTGTATAGTTGGCTCTGCCTTGGGCAATGTGACGCCAGTGTCACCCCTCCCCAGTCAGACCTCTCACAACACATGCTCAATCTTTAGCTGGAATCCTTTGCGGGTGAAGTCAAAGGAGCCAACATTGTCAGTTGGCTTCAATCCACCAAAACCTGCCTTTGTATCTGCCAGGCTCCTGAACCCATGTGGGTTGTCACTGCATCTGGGCGCCTCACAAGCCTACTGCTGTGTAGTTCACTAACTAGGCCAGTCAGGAAATTGAGGTCACCTGGGCGGTATTTCAGGACGCTGCAAAGTCCTGCTACAGCAAAACCTTCTTGCCTATTGTGGTGGGAACTCCCCTTTTAGAAATTAAACAGACTGGATCCGTTCCTGAGTACCTTGCTGCCTGGCAACAAGCTCTTGCTGTTGCCCCCAAAGCTGTAACTGAAAGAAGTGCTATGCTTTTGACCCTAATAATCAATGAGCTCAAGCCCCATATCTGTAAGTAAATCCCTGTGGGTTGTTGCACCTCCATTGATGACTGCTACAAGGTTATTGTGGAGGCCAACAATCAGGCGCCAATGGGCTTCCGCTGTACTAGTGACGCTCCGCTTCAACCTCGTGCAACACCTGGCAGTGGCCACAACCAAGTGGGCTGCTGCCAGCCCCGCCAGCAGGAAAATGGAATCAAATGTCCCTGCAAGGGGGAACTCCAGTTATCACAAATTGAGGATCAGGGAAAAGCCTGGGGGTTGTAGCAACAAGAGGTTCTACAACCCCACTTGACTCTTCCTCTCAATCCCTGCTTGCAAAGAATCCCTGCAACTACAGTATCCATAAAGTTGAAACCCTTGATGCCTTCCAGGTTCATAGTGACAACCCCATGCTTCAAGCAAGCCACTCTTCCAATAAAGTAACCCGCTTAGCCTATCCCTTCCGTTTTTGTGGGAATACCCACAAGCTATTGGTAGATACTGGGGCCGACCACACTATGGTGGACCAGGCATTTGCTGACTCTCAACAATTGGACCAAGTGCCCAGAAGGTTCAAGGCAGTACAAGTAGCTGACTCCTGTAGAGTGGCAATTACCCATGAGACAGTACCCTTCTCTATGAGAATGGGGAACATCCAGGTTAAAAGCTCTGGGTCAATCATGGCAGGGCTCAGCCACGGCGTAATTGCTGGACTTGACTGACTTTGGCAAAATTGTTCCTACATCAACTGTGATACATCTGTTATCACTCTCAATAGAAATGGGGTGGGTTTTCATATCTATCCTGTTGAAATGAGCAAGCTACTTCACAATACTGTGCTTGTTAGAATAACAGAGACAGGCTTATATGATTTCAAGGGGAAAACTAGACTTTAATCAATGCTCAGTCAAAGTTATCTGCACTGAACCATCTGCAGCTCTTCCCTTGACCACTTCACCTCTATCAGCGCTTGCCACACTCCCTGAGGAGTACAAGGACGTCTTCAGCAAAAAAAACTGGACCAACTACCTCCTCCTTGAGAGATCCAATATGCTGTACAGCTCCAAGGGTTGTTACCTAAGGCACGCCCCTTATATTGTTTTACACCAAAAGATGAGACCCTCCGCCAGCACCTCATAGATGCGCTTGACAAGGGCTTCATCCGCTCCTTGCTCTCTCTAACAGGGCGGCTGTCTTCTTTGTAGCCAAGAAGGACGGGTCCCTTTGCCTAGTCACAGGTTACCACACCTTAAATGAGGTGACTGATAAGAATAAGTACCCCCTGCCATTGATTGACAACCTGTTTGACACACTTGCATGTGCAAAGATCTTTAGCAAGATTGATCTCACCGCAGGGTACAACCAGGTCCGTATTGAACAGGGGATGAGGCAAAAACTGCCTTCTGCACACACTACAGGTTGTTTGAGTGTTGAGTCATGATCTTCAGAATGACCAATGCTCCTTCCACCTTTGCCATGTTGATGAACAAAGCATTTGAGGAACTGATTGGGAAATGTGTTGTTGTGTACCTTGACAACATTATTGTCTTCAGTCAAGATCAAACCACGCACCTCCAACACCTCTGTGCTGTCCTCAACACCCTTTGGAAAAACCAGCCAAAAGAAAAACCTCCAAATGTGAGTTCCTCAAGTTGGAGCTACTGTTCCTTGGTGTTGTGAATACCGCTATTCACCATGTGTCAATTTCGCCTTTGGTGAGCCATTTCAAAGATGAATCTCTTGCTTTCACTTTCCCCTCTTGAAATGAGTTGATGACTAAATCAGAAAATACAATTGTTTGGTTTCTTGACTCTACAAATCTCACTTGCCCCACTCATGCTTGTGGCAAGTTATCCTACCGTCCTGGTAGTATTTTGTGATATTCCTAACCACTATATAATCATTTTCCTAAATCACCAATAAAATTAAGTTATATTCACATTTTTGTCTTTGTGTCTCCACTTACTTCTGCGCCTCTCTCTAGCCACAACTAGCAGAGATTATTCTTCTAAGAGCTGCAAGGTAATCCCATAGCCTTCCCTGTCATCTAACCAAGACTTAGTATTAATCCAATCCTAAGGTTAGGATTCCCTGTTGTGTGTCTGTACTGCGTCTCAGAACACAACAAGAATGGTTCTCACTACAGGGGCTGTAAGCCCCTTGGTTACCCTTTTTGCATCTACGTTTTCAGGTCCTTTGCCTCTGCCTATACAAGAGCCAACTTCACCTGAAATTACTAGCCCTCCTATTGAGGAAGATATTACCAACCCACCTATTATCCCTACTGTACTGAACCTCGGGAATGGCCCCTGCCTAGTTGCTTACCCCATGGGTACCCCTGACTTAGAACAAGTCATGGCAGTAGCCCTTGGGATAGCCCGTGAAGGAGCCATCCCTTGCTTTCATCTGCAGTTCAGTCAAGTAGAATACTACAAATTGATTGTGGCTCCTCAAATTCCATAACATCTCCTCACAGTAACTGGCTCCGCTGATCATTTACTCTTGTCCTTTGTGCAACCTGCCTTGTCCACCATCAAATGGTGTTGGGGCTCCACATCCAAGAAATCTTGTCTCTACAAGCAGCAGTTACTCATCACTGGGACCAGTTTGCTACCTACCAGCAGTGGATCTATTCCCTGTTTTCCTTGGTATCTGACAATCAGTGCAACTCTGTTACCTCCCAGACCTGTTTGGTTAATTCTATTGAGAAAATGCGCCAGTCCATCCCCAAATACGTGAGGGAGTGTCTACAAAAGTTTCACCAGCTAGAACAACCCTGGCAAACTCAAGTAGATTCCACTTTAAACACTTATCTCACCAACTTTGAACAACTTGTTCAACAGCTCAATGCATTCAGCACGTATTCATTTGAGCAACTACAGCAGGTAGCGGACTTTGCTGCTAACAGCCTTAATGAACTCAGTGCAGTGTTTGGTCAAGAGAGAGCTGCCACCGCCGCTGCTATAGACAAACTCCAGAGTCAAGTGAATGAATTAACTATGCCCAAGCCAGATGTTCTGCCCTCTCCCCCTTCTGATGACTTGGTGGATAGAGAGCAGAGAATATGGGATTCTATTTGAGATCTATGTACAACTACTTGCAGTCAAGGACGTCCTACTGAGGCTCCTCAACCTGACCCACAGGTGCTTGAGTTGACTTCCCAAGTTGCAGAGCTACAGCAAGAACTTGCCGCCCTATGTGAAATGATGGCAACTGCTGCTAGTCCATTTAGGGTTGTTGACAAAGATGGTTGCTGTCCTGGCTTACCAGGAGCCCCTCAAACCCAATGTGCTAGGGAACTAATTGTCCTAGCTAACAAGGTGGATCATTTGAAGTGGGACCATACTGAACTGGATAGAGGTGTACAAGAGATGAATGACTTGATTGACTCTGTGAATGATAGGTTCGCCCCTTGCCTCTCAGTGGGGCCATCCCGTACTTCTCAATTGGCTGAGCTCTCCACAGTAGTGACCTCCCAAGGTCAACGCCTAGATGTTAATTAACAACAGACCACTCAAGCTGTTAATACAGGTGCCCGTGCTGTTGAGACCTTGACTACCCTTGAAGAGAGAGTTTGTCAGCTGTGGGCTATTCAGCCCCCCTCTGAATCTGAGGCAGAGTTTTCCCTGCATATAAACGTACTCAATAGCAACAATGGTGGCCCAACACCCAAAGCACACTTCAAGCCTACCTTTAAGCAAGTCTTTGACCCCAGAACCTCAACCATTGCAGCTTTCCTAACTATCTATGAAACTGCCCTGAGACAATATCATATGAGGTTAAGAAGGAACATATTCTGACCTGTCTACACCCAACTTGCTAGGAGGAGGTGGTGCCTGAACTACCCACCATTGAGACGTGGGAAGATATGAAGCAGCTTCTGATTGACAAGTTTGGTGGTGACCTTATCCTGGAAGTAAAAAATGACGCTTTTACGTACATTGCTTTCAAGCCTAAAGAGAGGCTAGCCAAGTTTAAAGACAGATTCTACATGGAAAGACAGCAGATGATAACAAGCAGACAATTGACAGTCCATGAAGCTTACATGGCTTGCACTCAAGCCCTCAAAGTTAACCAGCTTCTGTATCTTCACTTCAAAGCCCATAAAGCTATTCTTTCCTCTATGAAGAGAATAAAGACGCTGTTGCAGGACATGCACCTTATCTATTCTGGAGCAGTTGTTAGGGAAGATTGAGATACTTCTAACTCTGGTTTGTCTTCCTGTGGTCCTTGCATTCTTACCATGAACTTGCAAAATCCTCCTTGGCGCCAAGGTTGCAACAACTGTGGTCAGATAGGTCACCATTCTCAAGTCTGCACCAACTCACAGGTTGAAGGAGCTGATCCAAAAGAGCAGGCGGGAAAAAAGCAGTCAACCTAGAGGCAGAGACGCTCTTGGTTGATAATTCTTCCCAGTCTCTTTCAATCCCTCCCTCTATATCTGACTCCAAGCCTGCTGATAATAAGGCTCCTCCTATCCTCCTATTGTTCCACAATATCTCCGACAACTCTGACTTTGTTGGATGACTCTGATACAGACAACGCCAATGCATATGGGTACTCTTTTCTGGCTGTTCCTGAAACCATTACAGTCCCCTATAAAAGCATTCAGGAAAGACTACAACTACTGCAAAGCCTTTTCCTGAAGCCAAAAAAGTTGTCTCTTGCCCTTACCTCACTCAAGCTAAGAGGTCCCCTATGCTAGTGGAGCCATCAGAAGAAGCTACCAAGGTTGCTGACGCTGTCTTCAAGAATGTATCTGCTTTGCTCCCTCTCCAACTGTTTATATGGAGTTTCCAGGATTAAGATTCATGATTGAGAAGTGGGATAAAGAATTAGCAGAGGCTCAAGATATCTTGGCTGTCCTTTCACCCTTTGGTTGCACTACCACTTGAGTATAGATTTCTATTCAAAAAGTAAGGATCAAGGCCGTCTTAGACACTTGCTCACCAGTCAACGTTATCTCCTCCAAACTTGTGAAGAAACTCAAACTTGCCCTTGACCTTAATTATCACCAGTTGTATGGCACAGCTGGAATGTCTATGACACGTGCTATAGGAGCGTACCCTGCTCTACCCATGCGGTTTGACAAGCTTCTCCTAGCTGCGCCAGAAGTTGTCTTGGGGAACAAGAGTTATGATCTCCTAGTTGGCACTCAGTTCATTAGGGAATATAATGGGATAATCAACTTGAAAGATGGTTACCTCTCTATTCTAGGATACAAGGTCCCTCTGATCTTTGAAGAGCCAGTTAAAGTTCCTGGTAAACGTCTCAAGATATGTGCCTTGGAATATCCCACTGGGGTTTTCAACCTCAAATACCACACCCACTCTCCAAACATGAAATGTCCACCCATGGCTTGTCCTGCGTCTGAAGGGATCCCTCTCCTAGCCACGTCTGCTGTCACCATTCCCCCTGGCTCCCAGGCCATCCTAGACTCCCAGATATCATATGAACTACCTGAACAGACCTTCTTGGAGCTGTACTCTCCCCCCTTGTTAGGGTGCAACAAACCTTATCTCTGTCCTGGAATCCAAAATGTCTCCCATAAGGACCCTGTTCAATTGTTGGTAGCCAACCTGACTGCACTCCCCATGACCGTGTCTAGGGGGCAGGTTGTTGGATTTGGCAAGTTGTTGAGCGCCCCTGATGTCCTGTCTCTTCATCCCTTTGGCACGTTCCAGGATTTTAACCTACCTGAAGATGAGCCTCAAGTCCTATCCTTGTTCACTGCACAAGACTTTCCACAGCTGTCCTTGGTTCAACAGAAAGAGGTGCTAGACTTGCTAGGCTAATTTTCCAACATCTTTGCTAAAGACAGTACCAACTATGGGTTAGCCAAAGGCGCTATCCATCAGATTGACACTGGCAACGCTCCCCCCTTCCATGATAAACCATATTGCTGCAGCCGTGTGGAGGACGCCCAGGTATCTAAGAGCTCCAACAACTGTCAGACGCTGGGCTTCTGTCACTATTACAAAGTCATTGGGCATCCCCGCTACTCATCTTAAAGAAGAAAGATGGAGGTCATTGTATTGTGATAGACTACTGCCAATTAAACTCTTTGACCAAGAAGGACTCGTACCCCTTGCCGCATATCATTGATGCTCTCTAACATCTTGGAGGCTCTGAGTTTTTATCTGCAATGGATTTGGCATCTGGATACTGGCAAGTTGACCTATTGCCCAAAGATTGCCAAAAAGCTGCGCTCATTACATCTGAAGGGCTTTTTGAGCCTACTTGCATGCTGCAGGGACTCTGCAATGCCCCGGCCACCTTCCAAAGGGCCATGGACTCCATCCTCTGTGACTTGAAGTTGTTGTGCATCCTAGTATACTTGGGTGATATAATGACTTTCAGCGCTACCTTCACCAACCACCTGGCTCATCTCAAAGAGGTGTTCCTAAAGATTTGGGAGGCTGGCCTTAAACTAAAACCTTCCAAGTGCGCCTTCTTCAAAGAGTGTCTTGAATTCTTGGGCAATGAAGTAACCCAGACAAGGATTTGCCCAATGACTAAGAAGGTTGAGGCCATTGAAAAAATGCTTCTGCCCACCAACCTGCAAGAGGTACAAGTCTTTCTAGGGATGATGGGCTACTACAGATAGTTTATCCCTGACTTTGCCAATACTAGTGAACCTCTAGTCCAGCTTTTATGCAATGTCCCTTTTAAATGGACCGCCAGTCAGCAGCTAACACTTAAAGCCCTCAAGCAAAAACTCAAAGAAGCACCAATCTAAATGTATCCCAACCATGATAAGGAGTTTATTCTATACACTGACGCTAGCAGTCTTGCTATTAGAGGTATCCTGGCCCAACTAGATGATGAGGGTGTAGACCATCCTGTGGCTTACACTTCCTGTGTGCTAAACAAGCATGAGAAGAAATATAGTGTCACAGAGAAGGAGTGTCTTGCTGTGTTGCATGCAGTCAAGAAGTTCTGCCACTACGTGTATGGTACCCATTTCACAGTTGTCACTGACCAGGCTTTGGTTAAATGGTTACAGCAAATTAAGGAGCCAGACGGGCGCCTGGCTAGATAGGCCTATGTCTGCAAGGTTACAACTTCACTGTGCTCCATTGCCCTGGGATTCAACATCAGAACGCTGATGGGCTATCCAGAATGCCTATTCTTGCTTTACATCCTTCAGAGGCTGGCCAGTTGTACAAACTAATTAGATACCCTTCTTATTGGGAAAGTGAGATAGAAGAGGTCCAACTGGCTTTGTCCAAGCTATCCAAAGATACCCTCATACGCAACAATCAGCTTTTCAAGAAAGTACAAGATCAATATCTGCCTTATGTACAACCCAGTATTTGCCTCTTTTTGGTGTTGCAAGCTCATAAAGAGACTAGTCATGGAGGCATTGCCAAGACTTTTTGACTGGCTTCAGAAGAATTACTTCTGGGAAAACCTTTTTCTGCTGATCCCAGACGTCATAGATAGTTGCCACAACTGCCAGCTGCAGAGGCCTTGAGCTGTTGCCCACAAATTCAAATCAGTTCCCCCTCAACATGCTTTTCACACTGTCAGCATTGACGTGATAGGTCCTCTCCCCCGTTCACGTTCTGGGTGTTGCTTTATCCTGATTGCTGTTGATCACTTCAGCAAATGGGTAGAGGCTTGCTCCACAAAGGACATCACGGCCAAGACAGCTGCTGCTTTCCTGTTACAAAATGTTTTCTACCACCATGGCTGTCCTCAAGTGCTGCTCTTAGATAATGGGGATAACTCCAATGCCAAACTAGTAACCTCTGTTGTTGAAGCTTTGGGGTCTCATCAGTCTTTCTCTGCCCCCTACAACCCTTCCACCAATGGGGCAGTTGAGCGTGCAAATTCAACACTGATCTTCATCATGAGGAAGCTCACCTACTCTGACGCTGCCAACTGGGACCTATACTTACCTGCTGCCCTCTTTGTGTATTACCTTAGCAAGCATTGTGTCACTGGGTACTCCCCCTTTGCTATGCTGTATGGGCAAGAGGCTACTACCCTATTGCTCTTGAGGGCCCCCTGCTTTCCTCTGATAAGGCCTTGAATCCTGACAATCACATCAAGGATCTAGTCAACCGCACAATTGATATAAAGGCCACTGCCTACACTTCTTCATACAAAACTAAGATGCTTGAGCTTTTTCCTGATAATGCTGGACGCTCACCCTTGTCTGAATTTGATGTGGGTGACCATGTTCTTTACTACCAACACAGAGTAGGTGGGCGCGTGCATAAATTGAACACTCTGTGGATCAGCCCTTTAGAAGTGACTTTTAAACAAGGATCCAAATACACTGTGAAACTCCTCTCCAGCGGTTGTCCTTTTGCTCAAGCGCATGCCAAGTTCCTCTGCAAGTACCACCTCCCTAAGGCCAATATAGGGGAGGGCAATGTTGTGAATACCGCTATTCACCATGTGTTGATTTTGCCTTTGGTGAGTTATTTTGAAGATGAATCTCTTGCTTTTGCTTTTGCCTCTTGAAATGAGTTGATGACTGAATCAGGAAGTTCAATTGTTTGGTTTCTTTACTCTGTGCATCTCACTTGCCCCACTCATGCTTGTGGCAAGTGATCCTACTGTCCTGGTAGTGTTTTGTGGTATTCCTAACCACTATATAATACTTTTCCTAATTCACTAATAAAATTAAGTTCTATTCACATTTTTGTCTTTGTGTCTCCACCTACTTCTGCGCCTCTCTCTAGCCACAACTAGCAGAGATTATTCTTCCAGGGCCGCAAGGTAATCACATAGCCTTCCCTGTCATCTAATCAAGACTTAGTACAAATCCAATCCTAAGGTTAGGATTCCCTGTTGTGTGTCTGTGCCGCGCCTCAGAACACAACACTTGGGCACACTATCTCTGCCCAAGAGATAAAGCCAACCCAGCTAAAATCAAGGCAATCATCAGCATGCCACCTCCCACAGATGTGGGCCAGGTGCATACATTCTTGGGCATGGTTGCCTACCTGCGCAAGTCCATTCCTAATTGTGGGGAACTAATTGCACCTCTCACTGAGCTCCTAAACACCAAACAGCGCTTCCATTGGACCCCTGCCAGAGATCAAGCCTTCAAAACGCTGAAGCAGAGGCTTACAACGGCACCCGTACTGCTTTTCTCCAATTGCAACCGCCAGTACAAACTTGAGACTGACGCCTCTGACAGGGCCATAGGGGGCGTGCTACGGGTAGAAACTGACAATGGTGTCTTCCTCCCTGTGGCATATGAGTCCAGGAAGCTTACTGACTCAGAGCAATGCTATCCCATACATGATAAAGAGCTAGCAGTAATTGTGCACTGCGTTGAGAAATGGCGCTGTTACCTGGAAGGGGCTACCTTTCCACCCTGCGTCCTGAAAGACCACAAGTTGCTCCAGTACTTCAACACACATTCTCACTTGAAACACTGCCAGGCAGGCTGGGTTGAGTGTCTATCCCCCTACCAGTTGCACATCAAGTACAAGCCTGGGAAGGAACTCGTCACAGCTGACGCCCTCTCATGCCTCTACGTAGCGTCCATCACTGGGGATGACGGCTTGGATCCAGACTGGCCAATGCTTTACCTCTGTCCTGAGGCAACTTGTTATAAAGGCCTTAACTCAGTAACCATCTCCAAACTGAAGGACAACAAAATTCAGTTCACCACCAATGCTGGCAACATCTGCCGCCAGGTGGAGACAGGTGAGAAGACGCCTTACATTCTCACCACACAACAAGGTGACACAATATTGCATTATCATCAAACCCTGGGTCCATCAGAAGGTGTAACTTCTTCAAGATCATGAAAAAAAAGGTTTGATGGCCGTGTATGCGTCAAGACATCTTGGATCTCCTTAAAACATGTGTGCTGTGCAAAAAGAATACGTCCAAACCTGCACTTCCAAAGTCTGTCCTGCTCATCAAAGCCATGGAACCCTTTGAATAGTGGGCCCTTGACATTGTTGGACCCCTCCCTGAAGACAGACTGGGGAAGAAATACATCATAACTGCCATCAACGGCAACAGCGCCCATGTCAACAATAATAATGTTGACATGGTCACTGTTGACTCAAAACTCTAAATCTCCTATGTTTTTTGCTAGTTGCGCTAGCTTAATTATTTTTTTTAAAGCGTTCAGGGGTGCAAACCCAGAAAACACGGTAAAATTGTGGCCATCTCAACACAATTTAATATTAAGCTTAATTAAAAACTCATTCTAACCAGATTTTTCCTTTAATTTTACTAATAAAAATTAGTTTATTTTTTATTTGTTTTCACAACGTAAAAGTGTCAATGTCAACACTTTTTAAGCCAAACTTATTTTTAATACTAAAACTGAAACATCTACAGTAAAAAATTAAGTGAACATTTAAAAATAATTTTTATTAAATTAATATATAGAAAAAGACAGTGCGCATACAGTTGATTGTTAAAAGGTTCATCTTATAAATATATATATGGTACTTATTACGGCTTTAATATATTAAGTGGATTGGTGGCTAACAGCAATCCAATAATTTAAGCATGAGCTACTATGTAAGTTACTATAGAATTTTTTAATAAAATAATGTCAACACTTGTAAATGTTGTTTATTTGCTTGTGATCATCCGTTGAGGTGGAGTTAAGAAAATTAGAGTGGCGCAATTAAGCTTAAATTAATTTGTCACCTCTTATAAAGAATGTTGTAAGTGACATTGTCGACACTTTACCCTTTTCAATACTTAAATACAACTTCTTAACAACTTCATATAAGCGCAATGGTAAAATATCATATTCCCACCCCCAAAATATTATTTTTAATTAACAAATAAAGAACCTTGATACTTTTTTTACTTATTTTTAAATGTTTTTTTAATTTTTATATGTGAACAAAAATACACAGAAAACGGTTAATTTTTGGTAGCCCACATAAATTTAATTTAGCGTACTATAAAAAAACATAGTAAATTTAAAAAAAATGTTGACAGTGACAATGTTGTCAAAATAATGTCTACAATTTTGTAATCAACAGTGAGAATTCAGCTTTTTTTACTAATTGTCACTCATAATGTCAACGCTTTTCAGTTCTCACATATAAAACTTTATGTTTTACATAAAAAAACTTCTCATTTTTTGTCATGTTGTATTTTTAACTTTTTTCTTTCATATTTATTAAATTTCAAAATAAAATCTATATCTAAACATAATACTTTTACATATTTCTCTTAACTTTTAACTTGTTATTTAAAACTATAATAAAATAAAAACTATACAAGTATTTTTTAACTTTTGCATGCCAATAAAAAACATCTAAGATTTACTTTTATATATTATGCTTTTTAAGTTGTTTTGTTTGTTTTTACATACATTGCTTTATTTTAAACCCTTTTACTTATTATTTTAGGACAAAAACACCTCTAAGCAGCCCAAAGGAACCAAGCGTCCTTTAAAGCCAACCAAACCCACCAAGAAGAAGCCTGTCTCATCAAAGAAGACCACTCCCAAACCATCCCCAAAGCCCTCCCCCTGAGCCCTCTCCTGAGAAGAGCCCTGCTCACTCCACTGGGGGAGAGGAAACTGATGGTTCCCTTACAGACCACAGTTTCTACAACCTGGCTTCTGACAAGAAGCCTGAAAAGAAGCGGTGACAAGCCAAAAAGACCCCATCCAAGGATAAGTCTCCTGCACATGAGGAGCACCACAATAAGCCCCCTTCTGCTTCCACCCTGCCACCAAACTCCCCCCTTCAAGCTCATCTGGGGATGATACCAAGCCCCGCTCTGATTACTTCCCTGGCTGCTGCCATGCTCCTGCTGGCCCCTGCGACCATCTATTGGCCCACAACATCTGCAATGTTGATGGCAAATTTAAGGTTCCCTCTTCCTTTCCTAAGTATTTTCTTATCATGAGCGTAAAGAGTGGGCCGGCCATGGTGGCCAATGGGTATATTTTCAGCTGCAATAACGCCAACTGGGGCTTCAAGAGCTGGCACTATACCTGCAAGGACCGCTCCTTCCCAGTGCAGCTCAACACTGAGCGCTGGGACTTGGTCCAAACCATCAAGGATGAACACACTTGTGTGATGTCCAACACCAACATAGCCCGCCTCCTCAAGTGATATCTTGTGCAGGTGATGCCCACCTTCAAAGATCTTTCTGCCACCCAGCTGGCTGTGCTTGCTTACAAGTACCTCTCCCCAACTTGAAGAGGGTTCCAACTCACAATCAGTTGGTCAAGTTTGTAATTGATAGGTGTCAAGCCTCAAACCCCATGGCCAAGAGTGCCATCAACATCAAGGAACTTATCCTCACAGGTGCCCTCAAGAAGACAGAGGATGGTGAGATGTTTCTGCTCCATGACAATGGGCAGGAAGTGGAGGATAGGATTGTAGCCTATGCCACAACCCCAAACCTGGATCAGCTGAACACTGCTACCACCTGGCTGTGTGACAGCACATTTGCTACTTGCCTCTCCCTATTCAAACAGCTTTGGGTCCTGCATGGGCAATTTGATGCACAGGTTATCCCCCTTGTTTTTTTTCTACTTCCTGGTGCCAAGACTGAAGTCTAAACCAGAGCCTTTAATACTGTCCAAGATGCTTTGTGCTCCCTTCCCACCAACCAGCTCCCCCCTCCCACTCACGCCACAAGGGCAAATCCCTCCTACGCTGAGAAGGATGATTCAACCCTAGCTGCAGAGCAGCTAGCTCATGCGCGCTCACTTGGGCCAAAAATTATCTTTATGGACTTTGATCAATCTCAGTTCAGAGCCTTTGAGGCCACCTTCAATGGAGAAGTGCAGGGCTGCTTCTTCCATTTTAGGAAGGCCCTCATCAAGAATATCAAGAGCAAGAAGGACCTTTTCAAGAAGTATCTTAATTATGGTAAGGGGAAGTGCCGCTTTGCTGTCACCCAGTTTTCTGCCTTGGCTTTTGTGCGCCCAGAGCATACTGGGTTTGGATTTGAGGCCCTCCTGGAGGACGTTTACATCAAGAAGCACTCCACTATCTTCAAAGGTTACTTGGATTACTTCAAGCGCCAATGGGTGGGCAAGAAGGTGACTGCCTGGATAGGAAAGAGTGGGGCCACTGCCCCTTGGAATTGCCAGGGCACCTGCCTCAAGGGAGAGATGAAGACCACCTCCAGCCTGGAAGCTTGGCACAAGCACTGGAAGGTGAAGTTTGGGTCAAACCCCAAAGATAACAAGTTCTTCTCCAAGCTGCAGGAGGACCAGGCCCAGAAATGTCTCCAAGTTTTGCAACCTGGCCAACCAGATGGCCCCCAAGAAGCAAAAGTCCAAAGACCAGGACTACCAGGAGGATGCTCATAAGGTGGTGAAGAAGAAGTACAAGGTTGCAGAGATCAAGAAGTACCTTGAGGACATTGCCACTGCTCTTACTGGTGGCTTTAATTAGCCCAATAAACCTTGCTTTGCTTTGCCTATATATTTTTTACTTTTAAACTTTTAACATTTTAATTTGATTATATAGTACTAATCTTTTTAGGTATAAATGGTAAGTTTAAGATACAGTTTCAATGTGGTTTAGTAAGAAATATCTTATATTTTGTTAATTTATCTTTAAGATATGAGATTTTTCAGTTATGCTTATATAAATTATAATAAATTAAATATAGAGTTTTCTTATATTTTGTATTTATTATTATATATAAAAATCTTTATTTATGGTTTATTGGAATTTTACTTTTTACTGGAATAAAAAATATTTTTATAATAAAGAATGTAATTTACATAGTAAATTGAAAAATACTTGCTTATATCTCCTTATTATTATTGATTGTAGTAAATTTTTATTGCATTTTTGAACTCTCTGGGGTCATTTTAGTATAATAAAGTAGTTTAAAATATTCTTTATATTAAAAATTTTCAGGGTAAAGTGTCTTGTTAATTAAAAAAAGTGTCAACATCCAGGAAACAACATTAAGTAAAACCGGGTTGTCACTTTACTATAGTGTCAACATTAAAAGTGTCAACATTTTTAGTGTTGATATGGGCGCTGTTGCCCCATTGACTACTTCACTTGTTGGCCAGTGGCCTGGACAACAACTAACCACACCGCCACCACCATCACCCGCTGCATTGGCAAGGAAATTGTGGCCCGCTTTGGGCAGCCCAAACGCCTCATCACAGATGGTGGCCCCAAACTTGTTGGGCATGTCATGAAGGCATACTGTGCCAAGAATGCACTCCAACAAATTGTCACAACCCCCTATCATCCACAAGCCAATAGGCGTGTAGAGAAATTAAATGGCTCACTGGTTCAACTGATTGCCAAGTTCTCACAGGAGCACCCCAATACCGTGTGGACTGAACACCTGACCACCGCTTTATTCATCTTACAAGCAAGAGCTAACAGGGGCACCAGTGTCAGGCACCCACCCACTAGGGAGTAAACTCCCTAGGTGGTGAATGATTGCAGAGGGATTCAATCCCGTCACCAGGGATCCCACAGGCAAGGAGACCATTCCTAGATGGAATAACTCTCCAAGGAGCCAGTACCTGCCTAGCAGGGGATTAAAACGCCCCAAGAAGAAGTACGCTCCTAGATAACACAATATAAATGCCAAAGCCAATGGACAGAACACTTGAGGCTTGTTAACCTGGGTGGTGGAACCATAAACCTTGGTTTCTTCCTGGACAGGTGGATTGTTGGAGAGAGGAGTTGCAGTATATCAGACACCCGGAATCACACAGCGCCAGGAGCTTTCAAGGAACTGAGACTCTAGTTGTACCTGAATCAGTGTATGAACCTATAGAAACGCTGGTGAACACTGTTGTAGTCAGGACTATCCATAGTAACCATTTATACCCAAGCCACTCCCTAAGAGGAGTCTTGGGTAATTTCATGGTTTTGGAAATTTAGAGGTTTAAGTCAAATAAAAGATTAGTAACACAATCACTTGAGTGAATGTAGACTTTATTGATTGAACAAATACTAAAATAAAACTTACCAGCTTTTTATAGCATGGTAGCAGAAACAATATAGGAAAAGGAGTTTGGGAAAGTTGGAGATAAAATGGAGATTTGATGGAGATTTGGCAGTTGAACCTTCAAAACTGGGGATTATAACTTATTTCCTTATGGTTTTCAACGCTTCATTAGCAAGGTACTATATTTTATTTAACTTAACACTTGATTCTCTGGCAAATATTTGGCTAGTAGGAGCTCAACCCCACAGAAACTAGAGGACTAGGAGGTGAAATTGATGGCACACCAGAAAGAGAGGCAACCAAAGGTCCCAAAACCAGACACAGAATGTCACCCGCTTCACCATTACTGCCAACATCACTGGGTGTAGATCCTAAACAATTTAAATCATTGTTGTTGACCATTGATCGGCTAGAGACTATTTTGAGAGGTAATGATTGGTTCAAAGTTGAATTAACGTTTGTTTTAGGTAGATCTATATCAACCAAGTCAAAAAATGGCCTGGGTTTGAATTTTGTTGCTGACAACAGTAGTTTGGAAGCCATTTCCGGCTTTAAAACAAGAGGTAATAAAGA
Source organism: Entomophthora muscae (assembly GCA_014839935.2). Taxonomy (NCBI): domain Eukaryota; kingdom Fungi; phylum Entomophthoromycota; class Entomophthoromycetes; order Entomophthorales; family Entomophthoraceae; genus Entomophthora; species Entomophthora muscae. The sequence continues at coordinate 120,928 of QTSX02002238.1, forward strand.
GCAGATATTAATTGCTAACCCATTCCCTTTAGAAGACTCAGAAGCAAATAAAGGGACAAAAAATTCTGCCTCTTTAAACAAAGGTAAATTGTTGTCAATAATGTTTAAAGAAGCATTCATGACAACTGGGTTCAGCCCCAGCACCTTGGCCTTTGGGACACCAGAAAGTCTGATGGGAGTTGAACAGGGTAAGTTACGGTCTACATGTCAGGATTCTCCTTTTTCTCTTTACTTCACTGCTAGTATTCTTTCAAGGGATTTCAGATCATTTTATTCTTTATCCTTAGGTTTTTAACCCATAATTTACTCCCAAACAATTTATCTTTTATTCTCTGGATTCCACTGTTCAAATTAACCTATATTAACGATTAAGTTTAATTTAAAAGTTACTTTTATTCCTTTGAACAATTCTCAAACATGTGTCCTTTACGCTAGGGTTAGTTTAAACCACTCCAAAACTGCTTACCTTTTGCTTTCATCTTGGCTTACGCCAGCAGTCTCGGATCTTGTTTTTCCGTCTTGTGGCCCGCTCTCTTGCTCTATCTAAGAGTTTGCCAAGCAATTCACAGCTTCCTTCTTTTCCCTTTACCACCAGCTTAACCTTTTAAGCTTAAATTTCTACCAACCATGTGCCCTTTGATTTCTGATCAGTTTAAGCCACCCAACCAATTTTGGCTAATATTTCTTCCCCCTTTAAGTTACCTCAAATTCAAGCTAGAATAAAAGCTTGTGTTTTATCCAGTCTCAACTTAAGTTGAGATTGTTTGACTTTCACCTCAAAAATGTACTTGTTAGGTTTTGTGGCTTGTGTTTTCCCTTTCAATTCTTTATCTTATCTCAATCTTAGCTCATGATTCCTTTTGATTTTCTTCTTCATCAGTTAGGTAGCTTTTACAGTAACACTCACAATTTAATTGTTGATAGTTTTAATCCTCCTTCTAGTGCAGACCATTTTCCAGACTTAGAAATTTACTTTTTAACTAAATCATCAGCATTAAGACTGGTCTCTATTTTATTTTCCTAGGGTTAATAAAGTGTCTTAGTCCTTATTTTACTTTGTATAAGCTCTTAGGAGCCTTAGTTCAGTTGCTATTTCAGAATTTGCCTACTTTTTTTGTATTTGACCAATATAAATATTACTGGGTTAAAAGCTTTAGTTTATAATCATCTTTCCCAGACCATGAGACCTTACACTACAGTTCCCGGGAAGCCCCCCTGTTGACAACTCTATCCCTGAACTAATGGTGTGCCAAAGCCCAAGAAATTGAACACAAACAGATTAAAGGAGGGACAAAGCACCTTGAGGCAAGATATGCCGTAGGTGACCCCGTCTATACCCTCAACCCCAATTCTGCCAAGTTAGAACCCAATCACCTAGGGCCCTTCAAGGTAGCCGCGGTCTATGACAACCATAGCTACCAACTCAAAGATGCCCAAGGGAACACCAAGAAGCTCCACCACAATTGCTTGTGCCCCTGCCACGCCATCCCCACACAAAGGTTGTTTGTACAGACCTTGCCAGATCTTCCACAGACTCCAATCCTGGTGTCTGACGACAAGCAGGGGGCAAGGGGGGTGTTGCAATCAATTTTCCAGACTTGCCTGCTAATGTATCTTATAATACACAGGGGGCGCTCAATGAGTCACCCCTTGAAGTATCTAATGACATGAACCAATCTGATGACAATATCAAATTGTGTGCACTTCATCCTAATTAGGAGCACTACCAATTTGACCTGCTGATCTCTGTATGAGTTATTCCTTGGCTTTAAACCTTACATGGAACCTCCCACTATGCCACCCCCTTGTAGCCTTGTGGCTTTCCCCATATGGTATATTAATTGCAATATTCTACAATAAATAATACCTTATTTTATTCATTCTTGTCCTTTCTATTAGACTGTTGTCTTCCCCAACTCAAATTCTGAACTCTCATTGGTTCATTTGCAACACTATTGAAGAATGAGGTCTAGTGTGCATGTTGTCAGCTTGAGCTGGGTTTTGGATCTTGTAGCATATTCCCTCAAATTCATTAGCTTAAGCTGTGACAGTGGTCTTCTGAGAAAGATTGCTGAGCTGTATTGCATTGTCTTGGAGGGATTTGGCAATGCAGAAGTTGTGGGTGATATCAGCTTTGAACTCTTCTCAGTAATCAAGCTATTTGTCAGTTTGTGAGTCAACCCAAGTGGCAAACCAGTTAGCTGCGGCCTGTACAGGCGCTTGCTGGCTTCCTGAACCCATTTTTTATGGGGATAAGGCTGGTGCAGAGTTTAGCAGCTGAGTGGTCTAGCCAGTTGATGATGTTTTCCTTATTTTTACCTAAGAACTTGTCAATACCAATGTACCTGGTGTTAGTAACTTTGCCTGTGATAGGTGGTTGTGTGTTTGTTTGTGGTTGGAGAGAGCTACTGTATTGAATTATCTTGGTGCATGCTTTGGGCATAACCAGTCCTTCAAATACTGTGCATCCACTAGGTATATCTTTGTCAATATTGTGAGCGCGGAAGTACATTTTCCAGGTATCTTGGGATGTGGCCTGGTTGAGTATGTGAGTGAAGGTGAGCAGGTTCTGTTCAGTCATTATTTCTTTCATGAGTGTGCTCAAAAACTGTAGCTGCTACCAGTGATGAGGAGCAACTTTTGGGGAAGCTTTGAGTATAGAATTAAGAAGAGAAGTCTATTTTATTGGATAATACTTTAGACTTATATAGCTTGCGCTATGGCGGGGATATAGTTGAATCAAAGATAGGGAAGGTCATATAAAGAATAGGTACAAGTCACTGGATACTTGGACAAGTCATGTGATATTGGTTTGTTGCCTTTCTTGGTGTGTAGAATGGTAGATTAGATTGGCACCAAACCAGGCAATGACTGGATGTTAAGTGTGTTGGCAGTGACCATAATACCCGTACATCCAGCTCCTCAACAATAATATAGTTTCTTTAAATATACTCTATCTGTCAGGAAACCAGTCATAGGTAGAGGCATTGGGCAGCTCAGGATGGGGTTGGGCTGAGCCAGCGGGTAAAGCCCATTATAGAATGGGTGCTAACTTGATAATGTAAGACATAGATTGCCCAAGTAAGGACCAGGGTCCAGAGGTAGGGATCATGGAATCCATCATTCCTGTCAAGGTGATATAGAGTACTCCAAACAGCTAAGTGGATGTGGTCTCTGCAGCGGTGGGGGTCTCCATTGGGTGGTTGGGTTGTGGGGTTAAGGGCAGAGTCATGGGAATGAAGTAGGCAGGCAGATAATTGTACTTGTCTTTGAACAATCTTGGTGGCCTTTTGTACCACTTTTCTTCACGTCTGTTGTGAATACTGCTATTCATCATGTTTTGATTTTGCCTTTGGTGGGCTTTTTCAAGGATCAATCTCTTGCTTTTGCTTTTGCCTCTCAAAATGAGTTAATGACTGAATCAGGAAGTTCAATTGTTTGGTTTCTTGATCCTGCGCAACTCACTTGCCTCACTAATGCTGGTGGCAAGTGATCCTACTGTCCTGGTAGTGTTTTGTGGTATTCCTAACCACTATATATTCCATTTCATATTCACCAATAAAATTAAGTTCTATTCACATTTTTGTCTTTGTGTCTTCTGTACTTCTGCGCCTCTCTCTAGCCACAACTAGTAGATATTATTCTTCCAGGGCCACAAGGTAAACACATTTGCCTTCCCTGTCATCCAACCAAGACTTAGTATGAATCCAATCCTAAGGTTAGGATTTCCTGTTGTGTGTCTGTGCTGCGCCTCAGAACACAACAACGTCCTATGTATTCAGTTTCTCTAGTCCTGGCTAAGGGGTCAGCAATGAGGATGGTCTCCAAGTTGTACTCTGCATAGGCTGGGTTGGGCAGGTATTTGGTAAAATGCACAGGTCCAAAGGGGGCTCCTGGGGAACAGTATAGTGCCTGGGTGGGATCAGCAGATTAGTCTCCAGAAGGGGGGTGCCTGATGGTCTACTTGAACAGAGTTAAGATAGAAGATCACTAAGACTAGGTAAGGTAAGATTTGTTTGAACCAAAGGTTCATAAAACTTTATTATCAAAAATGAAAATGTGGTCATCACCATACCGCTGGAGTTTTTATACCATGGGGCTTTGCTTCTTCAATTTTTACAGGGTTCAGGTTTGCAGACAAGGCACTGGGGGGCATGGATCTTGGCTTAGAGTCTTGAGGGCGGCAGATCCAGGTTGTGCCTGCTCTGGCAAATAGAAGTGACAATTCTTTTTCCGCCGCCACTGTTCACTATGTCACCTGAGTAGTTCAATTATACTACCCCTTCTGGACAGAAGGCTGGCAGTTACTGGTGGTCATTGGCAGAGTTAAAAATAGGTTTTGTTTTAACCTCTTTAAGGCAAGCTGGAACCTCTGAATAGTTTCAGATCTTTGGTGGCTCAGGGTTAGCATCAATCTGGTGACCATTTGGGGAATTTTCCTTGGGAGACTGGCGGGCCTTGGAGTAACTTGTCAACTCAGATTTTCAATTTAGCAAGTGGGCAGGTTCCCGTCCACTTTGTGTGACTTGAGTAGTCTTTGGAGGGTCAGGGTTTGATTTCAGGATTTCCAATGTTGATTTTGAAACTCCAGTATTGGCTCTTGGCAGGTTGGCAGTAGGTCCTTCCCCAACCCCTGTTAGCCAAGTTACATCTCTTTTGTAGATATGGGTCTTCATTGGCACCAGTTTGGTGGCAGACTGGAAACTATTCAGAGAATTCTCTGTAGTAGGCTGGCAGGTTGCAGAGTAATTTAACAATTTGAGCCTGTGACTTAACAGATTGGCAGGTCCTGGACTGTCCTGGAGGGTTTGATCCGCTTTCAGGGAACTGGGGTTCAACTCTTGGGTTTTCAATACAAGTATTAAAATGCCATTCATGACATCATCCCCTTCCTTCCTGGGGGTCCCTTCCTTCCTGGCCTTCTTCTCAAGGTATTGTCAGATTACTAGTTGGGTGTTGGGTAGGTTGCTTAATGGTTCCCAGGTGCTTTCCTTGGGTGGGTATCCCTTCCATTTGACATATTACTGGAGGGTTTTATAGTGGGTATGGTCCCCATGGACATATTCAACTTCATATTCTTTGTAGTGTCCTAATTGGATGAGAGGGGGGTCAGTCTTGAGTTTCTGGTGGGGGAGGTAGTTTCCTTCTTTCTTGATTAGAAGCGCGCGGTGGAAGATGTTATGTATTTTCCACAAGGGGGTAATTCTAGTTCAAATGCTACTTCACCTACTAGCTTGGTGATCTTGTAGGGGCCACTTCTTCTGTGGGCTAACTTCCAACTGGGAACAGTCAGAGGCACGTTTCAAGAGTCCAAATAGACTTTGTCTCCTACCTTCAACAGTTTCCTAGGGGTCCTCTTTTTATCTGCAAACGCTTTATAAGTCTGGACAGCACGGGTCAGATTCTTAAGACAGGTTTGCTGGGTGTTGTGTATCTTTTCAATCCAGGTTTGTCCTGACAGGTTTATTTATTTGCTACCAATACTGGGGTCCCAGGATGGGTCAAAGCCATAATTGGCTCTGAAGGAGGACATTCCGGTAGATGCATGGTCTTTGCTGTTGTAAGCATACTATGCCATGGGTAGCATCTCTGCCCAGTTATCTTGGTTGGTGTTGGCGTAGCATTGTAGGTATTTTTTAAGCATTTGGTTCACTTATTCAGTCTGGCTGTTGGTCTGTGGATGGTATGAGGTGGATACACAGCGTTTTACCCCTAAGTCCTTCATCACTTGAGTCCAATAATTTGAGGCAAATTGGGGTCCTCTATCAGTGATGATTTCCGCCCAAGTACCGTGTTGAGTTAGGATGCAGTTGTGGAAGTGTCTAGCTGTCTCTGCAGCAGTGCAGTGGGTGGTGGTAGGGATAAAATAGGACATCTTAGTAAACTTACCTGGCATGACCAGGATGGCATTGAACAAATTGAAGAGGGCAGTTCTACAATATAATCCATTAAAACAGACTACCAGAGTCCCGCTGGTATGTCTAGTGGTCTTAGCAGGCCTTCAGGTTTGGATCTACGGGTTTTGGTTCTTCCACATGTCTCACAGCCTTTGATGTAGGCGGCCACGTCTTTGTCCATTTGGGGCCAAGCGTAATTATTCTTGATTCCTCAGAGTGTCTTGAGTCTGCCAGGGTGGCCAGCCATCTCTGAGTCATGATAATCAATGAGTACTTTGGTCCTTGTTTCACCTTCTGGTACATAGATCCAGTTGTGTAATAGCAGGGTGGATCCTTTCAGCAAAAATCCTTTCTTGTGGTGGCAGCTCTCTGGGTCTGAGGTCAAGTCATCAACAAGTTCTGCTGAGTATTTGTCTAATTTCTGTGCCTCAATTATGTCAGGCTTACAGGCTATGATCTTCATGTACATCAGTTGGATGCCTATGCTGGCAGGGTCAAGTAGTACATGTGTGTTGTGGTCCTTAGTTTCTGCAGAGGAAGGGGTCAGACCAGCCCTTCTACTCAGGGCGTCAGGTACCATGTTCACCTTCCCAGGCTTGTAGTCAATGGTCAAGGTGTAGTCAGACAGTTCCAAAGCCCATCTGGCCTGCCGCTGGTTTAGCTGTCTGGGTTTGAAGAAGTAAACCAAGTTCTTGTGGTTGGTTAAGACCTTTACTGGAAATTTGGCACCACATAGGTAACAGCGCCAATGTTTCAAGGTCTTCATTATTGCAAGCATCTCTTTGTCATAGATTGGGTAGTTTCCTTTGGCCAGCAGCATCTTCTTGGAGTAATATGCTACAGGATGTAGCATACTATCCCCTCCTTCCTGAAGAAGGACCCCGCCCACTGCAAAGTTGGATGTGTTGGTTTCCAGTATGAATGGCTTGGATGGGTAGGGCATGGCCAGGACAGGGGCAGAGGTGAAGACAAGTTTCAAGGCTTCAAAGGCAGAAGTACATTCAGGGGTCCAAACAAACAGGACTTTATCAGAGCAGAGGCGGGTCAGGGGCAGGGTAATGTGAGAAAATTTTTGGATGAAATCCCTGCAATAATTTGCCAGGCCCAAAAAACTTCTCACATCTTTCCTGCATTTAGGCACCAGCCAAGATGTTATTGCTTCTACTTTGTCCTGTGCCATGGCAAACCCGCCAGTCTTCACTACATATCCCAGGAACTCAACTTCATACTGAAATAATTTTCATTTCTTAAGCTTAGCATGTAAGTTTGATTGGGAGAGTTTTCCTAGTATAAGGTCCAGGTGGCACAGGTGTTCCTCATGAGTCTTGCTGTAGATGAGAATTTTTTCCAAATAGGCAACACAAAAACGGTCAAGTTATTCCCCAAGGACGGTGTTGATCATCCTTTGGAAAGTGCTAGGGGCGTTGCAGAGACCAAATGGCATTACTAGGTACTTGTACAACCCATATCTGGTTTTGAAAGCTGTCTTGTATTTGTCTCCATCTTTGATTTGGATCTGGTTGAAGGCATCATGAAGGTCAATTTTTGAGTACACCTGGGCTCCAGTCAGTACATCACAAAGGTCATCAGTGTTAGGGATGGGGTAGCAGTTCTTCACCGTAATGCTGTTCAGTTTCTAGTAATTTACGCATGGACGCATTCTGCTATCCTTTTTCCCTAAAAACAGCATGGGCAACAAGCAGGGGGCCTTTGACACTTGGATGAAACCCTTTTTTGTCATATCCTCTAGGTATGCTTTCAAGGCCACTTTCTCACAGTGGTTGCAACTATAAATGGGGCTGTGGTGTGATTGGGTGTCCAGTAGTAGGTCTATAGTGTGGTCATAGATTGAGTGGCTGGGTAGTTTTGTGGCTCCTTCTTTGCTAAACACATGGTCCCACTTCTGCAGGGGGATAGATAGTGTCCCAACGCTGGGTTCCATCTTTATGGTTAAGAGTCTGTTGTTTGGGGCTCTACCATGACTCATACAGAACAGAAAAGTGTCACAAGATTCAGGTTGTCCCAAAGTGGCAGTCTTTTCACAATAGTTAAGTATCAGGCCGTGTCTGTTGGACCATGAGTTGCCCAATATTAGGGGATGTGGCAATCCTGGCAAGAGGATCAAGGGGGTTGGGTATATGTTCTGTCCAATTGTCAAGGGAAGTTCTTGTTCAAATTCATAGCCAGTGTCCAGGGAGCTGTTTCTCATGATTACTTGTAGGCTGCGCTCTGAAGCCATTAATCCTAGTTCCTTTGCCAGGCTGGCGTGAATGAAGCTTTCATCAGCTCCTGTATCAATAAAGGCTTCAATCTGGCGCTGATTCCCAAGAAGGTCTATGGTCACTTGGATGAATTTGTAAGATTGCGCAGAGGTGTTTATTTGTGCCAAGGATACAGGAGGTGTATTCTTCTTAGGGCATGCTCTGGTTAGATGACTGGCCTTGTGAAAGTAAAAACATAACCCATCTCAATAGTGGTGTTGTAACTCTTTGGGGGACATTCCTGATCAGTTGGGCGTTGTGGCTCTGCCAGCTCAGGCCAGGTATAAGTTCTGTCCCTCTTGGTTTAGACTCAGGTCTTTTGTTGTGAATACTGCTACTCACCATGTATTGATTTTGCCTTTGGTGGGCCATTTTGAAGACAAATCTCTTGCTTTTGCTTTTGCCTCTCAAAATGAGTTTATGACTGAATCAGGAAATACAATTGTTTGGTTTCTTGATCCTGCACATCTCACTTGCCCCACTTGTGCTGGTGGCAAGTGATCCTACCGTCCTGGTAGTGTTTTGTGGTATTCCTAACTACTATATATTCCATTTCATATTCACCAATAAAAATTAATTTCTATTCACATTTTTGTCTTTGTGTCTTCAGTACTTCCGCGCCTCTCTCTAGCCATGACTAGTAGAGATTAATCTTCCAGGGCCGCAAGGTAAACGCATAGCCTTCACTGTCATCTAACCAAGACTTATTACGGATTCAATCCTAAGGTTAGGATTTCCTGTTGTGTGTCTGTGCCGCGCCTCAGAACACAACAAAAATGGTGCTCACTACAGGGGCTGTAAGCCCCTTGGTTATCCCTTTTGCATCCACATTTTCAGGTCCTTTGCCTCCGCCTATACAAGAGCTGACTTCACCTGAACTTACTAGCCTCCTATTGAGGAAGATATTTCCAACCCACCTATTACCCCCACTATACTGAACCTTGGGAATGGTCACCGCCTAGTTGCTTACCCATGGGTACCCCTGACTTAGAGCAAGTCATGGCAGTAGCCCTTGGGATTGCTTGTGAAGGAGCCATCCCTTGCCTTCATCTGCAGTTCCATCAAGTGGAATACTATGAATTGATTGTGGCTCCTCAAATTCCACAGCATATCCTCTCAGCGGCTGGCTCTGCTGAGTACTTACTATTGTCCTTTGTGCAGCCTGCCTTGGCCCATCATCAAATGGTGTTGGGGCTCCACATCCAAGAAATTTGTCTCTACAAGCAGCGGTTACTCATCACTGGGATCAGTTTGCTGCCTACCAACAGTGGATCTATTCCCTGTTTTTTTTGGTATCTTACAATCAGCGCAACTATGTTATCTCCCAGACCTGTTTGGTTAATTCTATTGAACAAGTGCGCCAGTCCATCCCCAAATATGTGAGAGAGCGTCTACACAAGTTTCACCAGCTAGAACAACCCTGGCAAACTCAAGTAGATTCCACTTTAAACACTTATCTCATCAACTTTAAACAACTTGTGCAACAGCTCAATGCATTCAGCATGTATTCATTTGAGCAACTACAGCAGGTAGCGGCCTTTGCTGCTAACAGCCTTAATGAACTCAGTGCAGTGTTTGATCAAGAGAGAGCTGCAACCGCTGCTGCTATAGCCAAACTCCAGAGTCAAGTGAATGAATTAGCTACGCCCAAGCCAGATGTTCCACCCTCTCCCCCTTCTGATGACTTGGCAGATTGAGAGAAGAGAATATGGGACACTATTTGAGAGCTATTTACAACTACTTGCAGTCAAGGACGTCCTGCTGAGGCTCCTCAACCTGACCCCCAAGTGCTTGAGTTGACTGCTCAAGTTGCAGAGCTACAGCAAGAACTTGCCGCCCTATGTGAAATGATGGCAACTGCTGCTAGTCCAGTTGGGGTTGTTGACAAAGATGATTGCTGTCCTGGCTTACCAGGAGCCCCTCAAATCCAATGTTCTAGGGAACTAATTGCCTTAGCTGACAAGGTGGACCAATTGAAGCAGGACCATAATGAACTGGATAGAGGTGTACAAGAGATGAATGACTTGATTGACTCTGTGAATGATAGGTTTTCCCCTTGCCTCTCAGTGGGGCCATCCCGTACTTCTCAATTGGCTGAGCTCTCCATAGTAGTGACCTCCCAAGGTCAACGCCTAGATGTTAATTAACAACAGACCACTCAAGCTGTTAATACAGGTGCCCGTGCTGTTGAGACCTTGACTACCCTTGAAGAGAGAGTTTGTCAGCTGTGGGCTAGACAGCCCCCCTCTGAATCTGAGGCAGAGTTTTCCCTGCATATAAACGTATTCAATAGCAACAATGGTGGTCCAACTCCCAAAGCACACTTCAAGCCTACCTTTAAGCAAGTCTTTGACCCCAGAACCTTGAACATTGCAGCTTTCCTAACTGTCTACAAAACTGCCATGAGACAAGCATCAGACAAAGTTAAGAAAGAACATATTCTGACCTGTTTACATACGGCTTGTCAGGAGGTGGTGGTGCCTGAACTACCCAACATTGAGACGTGGGAAGATATGAAGCAGCTCCTGATTGACAAGTTTGGTGGTGACCTTAGCCTGGAAGTAAAAAAAGACGCTTTTATGCATATTGCTTTCAAGCCTAAAGAGACACTAGCTGAGTTTGCAGACAGATTCTACATGGAAGGACAGCAGATGATAATAAGCAGACAATTGACAGCCCATGAAGCTTACATGGCTTGCGCTCAAGCTCTCAAGGTTAACCAGCTTCTGTGTCTTCACTTCAAAGCCCATAAGGCTATGTTTTCCTCTATGAAGAGAATAAAGACGCTGTTGCAGGACATGCACCTTATCCATTCTGGAGCAGTTGTTAGGGAAGGTTGAGCAACTTCTAACTCTGGTTTGTCTTCCTGTGGTCCTTGCATTCTTACCATGAACTTGCAAAATCCTCCTTGACGCCAAGGTTGCCACAACTGTGGTCAGATAGGTCACCATTCTTGAGTCTACACCAACCCACAAGTTGAAGGAGCTGATCCAAAAGAGCAGGCGGGAAAAGAGCACTCAACCTAGAAGCAGAGACGCTCTTGGTTGACAATTCTTCCCAGTCTCTTTCAATCCCTCCCTCTATATCTGACTTTGAGCCTGCTGATAATGAGGCTCCTTCTATCCTCCTCTTGTTCCATGATATCTCTGACAACTCTGACCTGGATGACTCTGATACTGACAACACCAATGCATATGGGTACTCTGTCCTGGCTGTTCCTGAAACCATTACAGTCCTCTATAAATTGCGTTCAGGAAAGACTACAACTACTGCTAAGCCTTTGCCTGAAGCCAAAGCAGTTGTCTTTTGCCCTTACCTCACTCAAGCTAAGAGGTCCTCTATGCTAGTGGAGCCATCAGAAGAAGCTGCAAGGTTGCTGATGCTGTCTTCAAGAATGTATCTGTTTTGCTCCCTCTCCAACTGTTTATATGGAGTTTCCAGGATTAAGATGCATGATTGAGAAGTGGGATAAAGAACTAGCAGAGGCTCAAGATATCTTGGCTGTCCTTCCACCCTTTGGTTGCACTACCACTTGAGTATAAATCTCTATTCAAAAAGTGAAGATCAAGGCCGTCTTAGACACTGGCTCACCAGTCAACGTTATCTCCTCCAAACCTGTGAAGAAACTCAAACTTGCCCCTGACCTGAATTATTACCAGTTGTATGGCACAGCTGGAATGTCTATGATCTGTGCTATAGGAGCTTACCCTGCTCTACCCATGCAGTTTGGCAAGCTTCTCCTAGCTGCGCCAGCAGTTGTCTTGGATAACAAGAGTTATGATCTCCTAGTTGGCACTCAGTTCCTTAGGGAATATAATGGGATAATCAACTTGAAAGGTGGTTACCTCTCTATTCTAGGATATGAGGTCCCTCTGATCTTTGAAGAGCTTGTTAAAGTTCCTGGGAAACGTCTCAAGACATGTGCCTTGGAACATCCCACTGGGGTTTTTAACCTCAAATACCGCACCCACTCTTCAAACATGAAATGCCCACCCATGGCTTGTCCTGCGTCTGAAGGGATCCCTCTCCTAGCCACGTCTGCTGTCACCATTCCCCCTGGCTCCCAGGCCATCCTAGACTCCCAGATATCATATGAACTACCTGAACAAACCTTCTTGGAGTTGTACTATCCCCCCCCTTGTTAGGGTGCAACAAACCTTATCTCTGTCCTGGAATCCAAGATGTCTCCCATAAGGACCCTGTTCAATTGTTGGTAGCCAACCTGACTGCACTCCCCATGACCATGTCTAGGGGGCAGGTTGTTGGATTTGACAAGCTGTTGAGCGCTCCTGATGTCCTTTCTCTTCATCCCTTTGGCACGTTCCAGGATTTTAACCTACCTGAAGATGAGCCTCAAGTCCTATCCTTGTTCACTGTGTAAGACTTTCCACAGCTGTCTCTGGTTCAACAGAAAGAGGTGCTAGACTTGCTAGACTAATTTTCTGACATCTTTGCAAAGGACAGTACCAAATATGGGTTAGCCAAAGTCATTATCCATCAGATTGACACTGGCAACGCTCCTCCCTTCTGTGCCAAACCATATTGCTGCAGCTATGTAGAGGACGCCCAGGTATCTAAAGAGCTCAAACAACTGTTGGACGCTGGGCTGCTGGCACCTTCCCAAAGTCCTTGGGCATCCCTGCTACTCATCTTAAAGAAGAAAGATGGAGGTCATCATATTGTGATGGACTACTGCCAATTGAACTCTTTGACCAAGAAGGGCTTGTATCCCTTGCCGTGTATCAATGATGCTTTCTGACGTCTTGGAGGATCTAAGTTTTTCTCTGCAATGGATTTGGCATCTTTATACTGGTAAGTTGACCATTTGTCCAAGGATCACCAAAAATCCTTGCTCATTACATCTGAAGGGCTTTTTGAGCCTACTTACATGCTGCAGGGACTCTGCAACGCCCCAGTCACCTTCCAAAGGGCCATGGACTCCATCCTCTGTGACTTGAAGTTGCTGTGCGTCCTAGTATACTTGGATGATATAATGGTTTTCAGCGCTACCTTCAACAACCACCTGGCTCATCTCAAAGAGGTTTTCCTAAAGATTCAAGAAGCTGGCCTCAAACTAAAACCTTCTAAGTGCGCCTTCTTCAAAGAGTGTCTTGAATTCTTGGGCCATTAAGTAACCCAGACCAGGATTCACCTAATGACTAAGAAGGTTGAAGCCACTGAAAAAATGCTTTCGCCCACCAACCTGCAAGAGGTACAAGTCTTTCTAGGGATGATGGGCTACTACAGACAGTTTATCCCTGACTTTGCTAATACTAGTGAACCTCTAGTCCAGCTGTTATGTAATGTCCCTTTTGAATGGACCGCCAGTCAGCAGCAAGCCTTTGAAACCCTCAAGCAAAAACTCAAAGAGGCACCAATCTCTTGTATCCCAACTATGATAAGGAGTTCATTCTATACACTGACGCTAGTGATCTTGCTATTAGAGCTATTCTGGCCCAACTAGATGACAAGGGTGTAGACCATCCTGTGGCTTACACTTCCTGTGTGCTAAACAAGCATGAGAAGAAATATAGTATCACAGAGAAGGAGTGTCTTGCCTCGTTGCATGCAGTCAAACAGTTCCGCCACTACATGTATGGCACCCATTTCACAGTTGTCACTGACCACACTTTGCTTAAATTGTTACAACAACTTAAGGAGCCAGAAGGGCGCTTAGCTAGATGGGCCCTGCGTCTGCAAGGTTACAACTTCACTGTGCTCCATTGTCCTGGGATTCAACATCATAACGCTAATGGGCTATCCAGAATGCCCATTCTTGCTTTACATCCTTCAGAGGCTAGCCAGTTGTACAAACTAATTGGATACCCTTCTTCTTGGGAAAGTGAGACAGAAGAGGTCCAACTGGCTTTGTCCAAGCTATCTGAAGATACCCTCATACGCAACAATCAACTCTTCAAAAAGGTACAAGATCAGTATCTGCCTATGTGCAACTCAGTCTTTGCCTCTTGTTGGTGTTGCAAGCTCATAAAGAGACTGGGCATGGAGGCATTGCTAAGACTTTTAACTGGCTTCAGAAGAATTACTTCTGGGAAAACCTTCACCTGCTAATCCCAGACGTCATAGCTAGTTGCCATGACTGCCAGCTGCAGAGGCCTTAAGCTGTTGCCCACAAATTCAAATTAGTTCCCCCTCAAAATGCTTTTCACACTGTTAGCATTGACGCAGTAGTTCCTCTCCCCCGTTCACGTTCTGGGTGTTGCTTTATCCTGATTGCTGTTGATCACTTCAGCAAGTGGGTAGCGGCTTGCCCCACAAAGGACATCACAGCTAAGACAACTGCTACTTTCCTGTTACAAGATGTTTTCTACCGCCATGACTGTCCTCAAGTGCTGCTCTCAGATAATGGGACTAATTTTAATGTCAAACTGGTAACCTCTGTTGTCAAAGCTTTGGGATCACACAAATCCTTCTCTGCCCCCTACAACCCTTCTACCAATGGGGCAGTTGAGCGTGCAAATTCAACACTGGTCTCCATCATGAGGAAGCTCACCTACTCTGACGCTGCCAACTGGGACCTATACTTTCCTGCTGCCCTCTTTGTGTATTGCCTTAGCAAGCATTGTGTCACTGGGTACTCCCCCTTTGCTATGCTGTATGGGCGCGAGGCTACTACCTCATTGCTCTTGGGGCCCCCCTGCTTTCCTCTGATAAGGTCATGAATCCTGACAACCACATCAAGGATCTAGTCAACCGCATCATCAATATACAGGCCACTGCCTACACTTCTGAATACAAGACTAAGATGCTTGAACTTTCTCCCAATAATGCTGAACGCTCCCTCTTGCCTGAATGTGATGTTGGCAACCATGTTCTTTACTACCAACATAGAGTAGGTGGGCATGCGCATAAGCTGAACACACTGTGGATTGGCCCTCTGGAAGTGACCTTTAGACAAGGATCCAAATACACTGTGAAGCTCCTCTCCAGTGGTTGTTCTTTTGCTCAAGTGCATGCCAAGTTCCTCCGCAAGTACCACCTCCCTAAGGCCAATATAGGGGAGGGCAATGTTGTGAATCCCACTATTTGCTGTATTTAGATTTTGTCTTTGGTGGGCCATTTCAAAGACAAATCTCTTGCTTTTGCTTTTGCCTCTCAAAATGAGTTGATGACTGAATTGGGAAGTACAATTGTTTGGTTTCTTGATCCTGCGCATCTCACTTGCCCCACTCATGCTGGTGGCAAGTGATCCTACTGTCCTGGTAGTGTTTTGTGGTATTCCTAACCACTATATATTCCATTTCATATTCACCAATAAAAATTAAGTTCTATTCACATTTTTGTCTTTGGGTCTTCAGTACTTCTGCGCCTCTCTCTAGCCACAACTAGTAGAGATTAATCTTCCTGGGCCGCAAGGTAAACACATAGCCTTCCCTGTCATCTAACCAAGACTTAGTACAAATCCAATCCTAAGGTTATGATTTCCTGTTGTGTGTCTGTGCTGCGCCTCAGAACACAACACCTTTGCATAGGGGAAGTAGTTCCTCCAGGCTCAATGTGGGCAGGTGGTGCTTCAACAAGTCTTTCATGGCTGAATTGACTCCCTTTCTGAAGATAATGGCGGCTAATTTGTCTTCAAGTTGCATCCAAGTCTTAAGTTTAAGGAACTCATCAATATAGGCTTGGATAGGGCGGTTTGCTTGTTGGATCTCTAACAGAGAGTTCAGTGCGTAGTATCTGGTGTCTTGGTCATTGCCAGTGCTCATGAGTTTGGCTTCAAATCTTGAGTAGTCAAGGCAAAATTCAACATCTTTGGCAGTGGCCTTTTCTGAACCAATCTAGTGTGTCTCCTGATAGCATGGCAGCCACTCCCAAGACCTTCTTGGTGTCACTGGGGTAGGTGTTGGCGTTGGTTTGGAAATGAAGGCAGAGGACTGGCATGGCTTGGCGGGCTTCTTCTAAGGTGAGTTTGCCCATCTGGGGCATATCCACCTTGGTTGTGGTCTGGTTCACAATCATGTTTTGTACTTGTGACGTGGCAGGGTTTTGGGGTTCTTCACAAAGTGCCGGGTCTTTTAATTCTTTGGTGGGTTGGTTCTTCATCCATGAAAGTATCAGGGAGGTAATTGCCTTATGGGTGTAATAAGTTATTATCACAAATAAAGCATACAAGTTGCCCCAAGTGTTAACAACATCTTAGGGCCCAGGTTATCATGTTTTTAAAAGATTATCACAATGTCAGGAAACCTTTCATAGGTAGAGGCATTGGGCGGCTCAGGATGGGGTTGGGCTGAGCCGGCGGGTAAAGCCCACTATAGAATGGGTACTAACTTGATAATGTAAGACATAGATCACCCGAGTAAGGACCAGGGTCCAGAGGTAGGAATCATGGAATCCACTATTCCTGTCAAGGTGATATAGAGTATTCCAAACAGTTGAGTGGACGTGGTCTCTGCAGTGGTGGGGGTCTTCATTGGGTGGTCAGGTTGTGGGGTTAAGGGCAGAGTCATGGGAACAAAGTAGGCAGGCAGATAATTGTACTTGTCTTTGAACAATCTTGGTAGCCTTTTGTACCACTTTCCTTCATGTCCTATGTATTCAGTTTCTCTAGTACTGGCTAAGGGGTCAGCAATGAGGATGGTCCCTAAGTTGTACTCCGCGTAGGCCAGGTTGGGTGGGTATTCAGTAAAAGGCACAGGTCCAAAGGGGGCTCCTGGGGGACAGTATAGTGCCTGGGTGGGATCAGCAGGTTGGTCTCCAGAGGGGGTGGGTGCCTGATGGTCTACTTGAACGGAGTTAAGATGAAAGATCACTAAGACTAGGTAAGGTAAGATTTGTTCAAACCAAAGGTTCATAAAACTTTATTATCAAAAATGACAATGTGGTCATCACCATACCGCCAGGATTTTTATACCATGGGACTTTGCTTCTTCAATTTTTGCAGGGTTCAGGTTTGCAGACAAGGCACTGGTGGGGCATGGATCTTGGCTTAGAGTCTTGAGGACGGCAGATCCAGGTTGTGCCTGCTCTGACAAATAGAAGTGACAATGCTTTGTTCTGCCGTCACTGTTCACTATGTCACCTGAGTAGTTCAATTGTACTACCCCTTCTGGACAGAAGGCTGGCAGTTGCTGATGGTCATTGGCAGAATTAAAAATAGGTTTTCTTTTAACCTCCTTAAGGCAAGCTGCAACCTCTACATAGGTTCAGATTTTTGGTGGCTCAAGGTTGGCATCAATCTGGTGACCATTTGGGGAATTGTCCTTGGGAGACTGGCAGGCCTCAGAGTAACTTGTCAACTCAGGTTTTCAATTTAGCAAGTGGGCAGGTTCCTGTCCACTTTGTGTGACTTGAGTAATCTTTGGAGGGTCAGGGTTTGATTCCAGGGTTTCCAATGTTGATTTTGAAACTCCAGTATTGGCTCTTGGCAGGTTGGCAGTAGGTCCTTCCCCAACCCCCGTTAGCCAGGTTACATCTCTTTTGTAGGTGTGGGTCTTCATTGGCACCAGTTTGGTAGCAGACTGGTAACTATTCAGAGAATTCTCTGTGTTTAGGCCAGCGGGTTGCAGAGTAATTTAACAATTTGAGCCTGTGACTTAACGGATTGGCGGGTCCTGGACTGTCCTGGAGGGTTTGATCCACTTTCAGGGAACTGGGATTCAACTCTTGGGTTTTCAATACAAGTATTGAAATGTCATTCATGACACTATCAAAAAAACAGTAACATTAGGTTAACTTGGTTTATTAAGGAACTTATGAAATGATATATCAATACTAGGAAAATTAATATTATTTTAAAAGGTATAATTTGCCTTCAAGTTCTAGTCTTTCTAAAAATTATATGTAGGCTTGCATAAAACAACCAAATTACCTTATTGAATGTGATCTGGGACTTGGGAGAATCTCACGTCTGCCATGACAGTTTGAGTGACTTAGGTCAGCAGTTGGCTATGAACTGTCCTTTTTATTTTTTGATGTTATTTGTATGTAGCAATAATTAGGAAACATATATCATAAGGTGGATATAAAGTCCTCCTGGTTAATGTTTCCTTCTTCCACTATAAATCCAATGTAAGTATGCTGTTCTTGATTACACACTTTTCTAGCTCCAAATTGACCACTATTTATGATTCTTTGTATAGGATTTATTAAAATTAGCCTAACTGTTTCTGTTAAAGCCAAATCGTAATACTGAAATGTTGTCTGAGAATTCCGCCAATGCTTCTGAAAATCCATCCAAAGCTAAATGTAAACAATGGCAAACTTTTTTAGACTTTGGTTTTTTATGTTTTGTGTTGGTCTGAGAAGCTAATACTTTATCTATCTCTTTTGTAAGCCTATATATTCTTACCTAAAACAATCCTTTAAATAGATATTTTTGTTTATTAATACGTTTATTATATAAAGAATAATGCAATGTATTTTAAAAAACGATATAGTTTTACAGGAAGACTATAAAAATGATTTATTTTGAAGGTAATCATTAAAGTACTAGTTGAAAAATGTAATTCCTATTAGGCTCTGGAAAATTTGGATATTTTCAAATAGGGCGGTCTAATTTTTAGTGTGGCGTTATAATGAAGTTAAAAGCTACTTGGCTGATATTGCTAAAATGTTGATTACAAAAAGTTTTCTAGGCATGTGCATCTCCTAATTTGGATATTCCTACCTTAAAATCCCACAAACCGATTCGTAAGCGAGTTGCGACGAAGCAATAAAAACCGAAGCCACTGATAGTGAAGGGTATGACTGTACTTTACAGGATCACGTGTTTAGTACATCTAACTACTATGTTCAACATTCTAGTTAAATCTCTCAAGCAGGATGATGATTTTAACGTATTTCCCTCAAAGGGAAGCCTGCATTGTATTTGGGAAACCATTTATAGTGCAATTGATGAACTTGTCGGTCTTTCCAGGCCTGACGGGGGATTTACGTTGGCTGACTGCTCGAATATTTATATAAATACTAAATTTATTTTATGTATGCAACCTTAAGAAAAAGAATCTTATTATTAATTAGACTAACAATCGAGTTGATTTCTTATCTAGTAAGCAAAAATATATGCCAAGTAAAAATAGATTTATGTCTTATAGTGGGTACTTAATGGGGATCGATTAGCTTTTCTGATGTTATTTTTTAGAATTCTAGAACTTTCTATAGTGAATATCCCACATAATAATTATCTAACTGAATGCGTATTCTATATTATCGAGAATAGGATTAAGAAAGCAAACTAACATTTAAATGATTTTCTTAAGGGTACCAAAGATTTTTTGATAGGCTTACACTTTTAAACGAAATATAAAAATAGTAACTGTATATAGAAGTACTAGTTGCTGACTCCAATTATTTTTATTTCAAATTTAATATCAAGTTGGTATCCACATTAATTGTCTTAAATGTTTAGGTGAACCCCCATAAAAAACAATTTAATAGTTATGTTATACATTAAAAAGTATAAATAAAGTGGGCAGATTTTTTGATAAAAAGCATATTTATTTAAGAGAGCTTATTTGATTATATAGATTTAAAATGATGTGGTAAGTGAAATAACTCTCATAGACCAGGCATATTGTTGCAACATCTTCAATTACTCCTTCTTGGGGAATTAACACCCCGAGTAAATCACTGAATGGCCCACTGAACAGTTCACCGACTAGTCAATAAGTTGGTGGCACTCCTATCAGTTGACCATCTATTACGGGGATCAAACATCCAGATCCTAAAAGGAACACAACTTGAACAAGCCTTGTGACTTAAGAGGAACATTACTCAGATAAGCCCCATGACCTCTATGACGTACATGGACAGTATGTGGCTTTTCATGATACTATATAATATTCTATATTCATATCAAATAAAGTATCATTCTTCTCTTAATTTTCCCATTATTCTTTTTATTATACTTCCCAGAAGTATAAACTCGACAATACTGTCAAAACAGCAGGCTCAACCCGCTAGCAAGGTCCCAAGTAAGTGGGTTTGTGACCCGCAATCTGATTACCCATTCACCCAAAGCCAAGTTAGGAAGACAACTCGGATTTCCAATTACAATAACATGAACAGAAGCTGATCCTTCCTGGTGGGTAACTTGTTTTGGCGCTTGACTCATTACAAGGATCAAGCCACCCCCTTCAACATCCCACAGTGTGATCAACGCTATCATGTTCCTGTTATCCACGATTCACAATAACTATATAATCATTATCTCTCAATAAAGAACATTATCTAGTTTCCAAATATTTTCCCCTTGTAACTCTGCTAAAACAGCACAGTTATGACATTGGTAGCAGAAGTAGGCTTTCCATCCTACTAAATACCCCAAAATTCTGCCTGTTGCCTGTACCCACCGCGGTCAACAAATCCTTGATAGAATCATGTCTGGCCTCCTGCTAGACTGGACTCTGTACACACCTGGTACTGAAATACTTGATGGCTTTGTCCTGTACCAGAACACAGTGATCCTGCTTTCTGCCTTCAACACCATGTCTGCACAAGGGTTCTTCCATGCTTCCCCTGCTTTGCCTTGTGCAACTGATTGGAATACCATGCCCGCCTATGTAGCCCAAAGACTTTGAAGTGCTGCCCTGGAACCTTTTGCTGGAGCCAACAACAATAACACTGCAGCATGGATCCAGTCTTCCCAAAGCAAGCTGGCCCAAATGGAATGCCCACAGCAATTCTGGATTGCAGAAATCTCCATCTGGTTGACTCACGACACTGGCACCTGGTGCAACAAGTGGCATGAAGAACATACCAAGAATAATTGGGACACCTTCAAACAAGACTTCTTGGCAAGATTTGTGCTGAAGGACACCACACCCATGATCATTTGCCAAGTGAAGAACTTGACCCAGACTGGCACTATAAAGGAGCTCACCCACGCCTACAAGGAATCTCTGACTATGTGCCCCCTAAGATATGGCTTTTGACACTCCAGCCACTCACCTCATGTACTACAACACACTCAAGTTGCATGTAATGAGACACGTAAACTTGGATCAAGTGACCAACTTGCAAAGTCTATATTGCAAGGCAGAGAAAGCAGAAAAAACGTCCAACACTCTCCACAAGGCACAAACAGGAAAGAGAGAGCAACCCAAAGATTCTCACCCATCTGGGCGTTCCAACAGACCACCCCCAGGGAAAAATAACAGCAGTACAAACCACAAACCCACAGGTTCAAATGGCCACGGAAACAGGAACAACAGACAATCAAATCAAACCCATTTCCATGTCACTGCCACACAAGATAACCAAGACAAGGGAAAGGCCCAGTGAGAGCACTAAGCAAGCCAAGCTCTCCCCAGACAATTCCTGGCTTGCCTAACAATAAATACCGGCCCAAGGATGTGGACTAATGCCCAATGATCCAAGTACCCTCAGAAGACCTGGTACTATACACCATTGCCAGACACCCAAATAAACTGATGTCTTACCCTTTCCACTTTTGCAGTTACACAGGCTCAGCACTCCTGGACTCAGGCGCAGATTGAACCCTGGTCAATAGCAGCTTTGTAGATAAGTCCAAGTTAGCCATCAATCCTTTGCGGATTAAAAACATGGTTTTACCTGATGAACATCACATTGCTGTGACATGGGAAACTTCCCCCTTCTCTGTTATGCTTGAGAACCTGCATTCCACTATCCAAAGCCCCATTATTGACTTTCCTAAGTTTGATATTATACTTGGACTGAACTGGCTATAAAAGAACAATCCCCATATAGACTGGGAAACCTCTGTACTGACCATCAAACGTGAAGGCGTCAATCACCAGATCTACCTTGACTCAGTAGACCAACTTCTGCGCGACCATGTCTTTGTATAAATCACAGAGACCTTGGACAAAAAGGAGAACCTCAAGGCAATTGACTGGGACTCTTGCCAGTACAAGATAATACATTTCAAAGATCACCAGGACACCATCACACCTCAGGATTTTGAAATTGTAGCTCATCATCCAGAAATCTTCAAGGAGGCTCTACCTGGGTTGCCACCAGAGAAACACATCTAACAATCCATCCAACTTAAAGGAGCGGCACCTAAGGCGCGACCCATCTATTGCCTCACCCCAAATGAGGACAACACCCTATGTGCTTACCTCAAGGAGGCATTGGAGAAAGGACTTATCCGCCCCTCATAGTCCCCTTTTGGTGCTGCTGTATTCTTTGTAGCCAAAAAGGATGGTATCCTGCGCCTAGTCACAGACTATTGAGCCCTAAACAAAGTTACTATCAAGAATTGTTACCCACTACCACTCATTGACAACCTATTTGATGCCTTGAGGGGGAGCTACAGTCTTCTCCAAAATTGACCTGACTGCAGGCTATAGCCAGATCCGTATCAAGGAAGAAGACATTCCCAAAACAGCATTTCACACTAAATACGGTTTGTATGAGTGTGTGGTACTCAACTTTGGCATGACAAACACCCCATCAATCTTTGTGACCTTCATGAATGAGGTGTTTGCCCCCCACATTAGCAAGCATGCTCTGGTATACCTGGACAATATCATTTTCTACATTCCCTTAGTAGAACAGCATCACAAGGACCTGGAGGCAGTCTTTGCCACCCTAGCGCAACATACGCTGCTAGCCAAGCCCTCCAAGAGCCAGCTCTTCTGCAAGAAGCTGCCCTTCTTGGGACATGTAGTTTTGAAGGATGGCATTAAACCTGACAGCCGGAAAATCCAGGCCATTTGCAAAATGCCACTGCCCAAAGACAAGTCAGAACTCCACACGTTCCTGGGAATGGTTGCCTATGTACGGCAATTTATACCCAACTGCGGTGTCCTGACTGCACCTCTGTCTGTCATCACCGGTGCTAAATCCAAATTTTTATAGAATCCCCAATGTGATCTTTGCTTCAGACGCCTTAAAGAGAAACTCACAACAGCACCCATACTTCAATACCCCAAACATGATGGAGAATACCAAATGGAGACAGACACCTCTGACGCATCCATTAAAGGAGTACTACAAATCAAAAACAATGATGGTGATTTCCTACCCGGGGCCTATGAATCACACAAATTGACAGATGGTGAGTGCTGATATCCTATACATGACAAAGAGTTGTTGGCAATTTTGTATTGCCTAGTCAAATGGCGTTGCTATCTAGAATAACAAGAAGAGTTCACAGCCCCGATAGACCACAAATCACTCATCTACTTCAAAACCTAAGCAAACTTATCCCGCTGTCAAGCCTGCTGGATGAAGCTTCTGGAGAGGCTCAACATGCTCATACAATATAAGCCTGGCCCAGAGCTTGCCATGGCAGACACACTTTCACACCTATACGTCAGAGCCATGAGGGGCAAAAATGGGATCAACCCAGACTGGCCTCTCCTGGTGCTCTGGACAAAGGACAAAGGTTTCCCCCCTGGCACCACAGACATAACAAGAGAAACTGTCATTGGCAAACAATCACTTGTTTGCCAATGTATATGGAACCCTACACCAAAAAATGTCTTACAGAAAAACCATCCCATACATTCCCACATACCAGCAAGTTGACACAATCCTACACTACCACAGAGACCTGGGGCACACAAAAAGCTGCAACCTTTACAAATTTCTTAAGCACAAAGCATGGTGACTGACTTTATACCAAGATATCCAGGAAGTTCTGGACCAGTGTGAAGTATGTAAGAAATTTTCTAAAAGCAAAACCCCGCTAAAGTCAGTACTCCTCATCCACACACAACTACCTTTCAAAGTATGGGCTCTTGACATTGTTGGTCCCATGCCAGGGAAACATAATGACAAGAAATACATCATTATTGTAATAGACTTTTCCACACAATGGCTAGTGGCACAAGCAGTAAGAACACACACAGGCAATGATGTACAGCAATTCATAGGAAAAGAAATCATCAGCAAGTTCAGAAAACCAGAACTCCTGATAACCAATGGAGGCAAAGAATTGACCTCTGAAGATACCAATGTATACCTCACCAAGAATGGGGTCCAGCACACAGGGATAACACCTTACCATCCTCAGGCCAATGGATGTGTGGAGCAACTGAATGGCAGCCTCATGCAAGCCTTGGCCAAGCTCACTGCTGGGAGACCTGAGGACTGGTACAAGCAGCTACCAACTGCATTACTTATATGCCAGACCTGCGTGAACAGATCTACTGGCAAAAGCCCCTTTGAGCTAGTTTATGGAACACAACCCAATATCATCCAGGTGCTATTGGGACCCAAGCTGGAGATGCCAGACAAGGTTCCATCCCGCTCAGATCCCCAGGTCATACAGACCAATAACAACCAACCAGAAAAAGAATAAAAGCGTCTACAAAAGACCTTCATCCCCATCAAAGACAGATATGAGGTTGGCAACAAGGTTTGAGTCATAAATATTGACAAAAGTAAACTACAGCCAGAAAAGTTGGCCCTGCCATCATCCTAAAGGTAAAAAAAACAACACTTACCTTGTGCAAGGACTCAGGAAACAAAAACAGGACAAAATCCTCCATCATGATTGCCTCAGGCCTTGCAAGGCAAGACAAAAGCAACAAGAGACTTTACTACCTGCCACCAAGCAACAGCTATTCCAGCATGGCACCCAGGCTCCCAATAGCCTCCCTGACAACCTTCCCCCAGAGGAGGCCAACCTTCATCTGGGGGGTGTCAAAACAGCAGGCTCAACCTTCCAGCAAGGTTCCAAGTAAGTGGGTTTGTGACCCATAATCTGATTACCCATTAACCCAAAGCCAAGTTAGGAAGACAACTTGGATTTCCAAATACAATAACATGAACAGAAGCTGATCCTTCCCGGTGGGTAACTTGTTTTGGCTCTTGACTCATTACAAGGATCAAGCCACCCCCTTCAACATCCTACAGTGTGATCAATGCCATCATTTTCCTGTTATCCACAATTCACAATAACTATATAATCATTATCTCTCAATAAAGAATATTATCTAGTTTCTAAATATTTCCCCCCTTGTAACTCTGCTAAAACAGCACAGTTACAACAAGATTGAGGAAGAGCCAATTATTTTTATGTATCATACACATGATTGGGATTGATGCATGCTTGTTTCTTCTGAAAGAGCTTAGTTTTTGGTAGCTGATTATTGAGTCAATTGTGTTTAATAATGTTGAGTATATACTTCTGGGAAGCATATAAAACAAGATAAAGGGGAAATTAAGAAGAAAATGATACTTTATTATATATGAAGATATCTAGTTATATAGTATTATGGGAAGCAATATACTGTCTATGTAAACCATGGCAGTCATTGGGCTTGTCCAGGTAATATTCTATTTAGGATCTAAAATATTTGATCCTCATACAACATGACCATCTGATAAGAGCACCACCAATTATTCATTAGTTAGGCTGTTTTCTGGGGATTTTCCCCCTAATAGTGAGTAATTGTAGGTGTTGCAACAATAACTAATTTCCCCTAGCCCTTAAAACTGGGTCAAACTCCCTGATCAAAGAAGATATGATTGCAGATGTCAAAACTGCAGGGTAGACCACCTGGCAAGGTTTCAAGTCAGAAAATAATGCCTTTGACTTAACTCAACCTGCTCAAGACCTGTAGCTATTACAGATTGAGCCAGGTATATTGTCTGAGACACTATGGGTAATAAGCTATATATGGAGTGCAGCCAATATTTTCCTGGAATAGTGTTGTGATACACCTGTTGTTGCTCAGAGGTCACCAATGTGTGTTCTGGGTCAAATCCAGGGAGCAACTGGGTTGGGGCAACATCCCCAGAGATACTTGTTCTGTGGAAAGGACAAAAGTGAATTATCTGTCATCTCCAAAAGAGACTCACTATGTCCCTAATCACCATTTTCAATTGATAACTGTAAATACCCAATAATTGGGGGAGTATTTTAGCTAGGTAAGGTCCCAAGTTTTCCACTTGGAACCCAGTAAGTGATGTAACAACTGGGTAAACTGTCATTCCCCATCAAAACACCTTTGCATGAATGTTAAAACAATCAAAATTACTGGCAAAATACGTGAGTACATAGTAAACCAAGGTATAGATTGCTATGGACTGAGTTGATTGGGGAAAAACCAGGGCAGGTCAAGAGTACTGGTTAGAGGAGTTTAACTGTGCGGGCTCCTCATAATAGTACTTGTCAGATGGGTTGTGAAATGGCCTGTGTAGTTGAAATTGTTATTAGTGGCCCCAATCCCAAGGCAGTCTGTGAGGACAGCCAAGAAGATAAAGTGGTTCATCTCCTTAATCCTGGGGAAGGGCAGACAAAGCTTAGTGTCTTGAACTTTCTGGTGTTTAAAGTCTGGTTGATTTATGTGATATTATTGAGGGGTAATTCACTCAATGATAGCACAATCTATCATCAAGTAAATGATCTTTATTATATACTATCAGCCCTAGTAAGGCATGAATAGTGGAAAGCATTGGATGGGAACCCCATAACACTTGGTGCTGTCTTGAATTCCCTTTCTGGGGAGGCATTGGAGGGGAGTTGTAGGCAATGTATTGCCAATTCCTGGCTGGCAGTGGCATAGTGAATTTTTGGATACTTTCATGCATCCAAATTCAGGTTCTGCAGTTACTGAATTAATTTGATTGATTGGTAGCCTGTCAGTGCCATCCAGATTTTGTAGATTCCTGTTTTGGGCAGCAGTTCCCCCCAATTTGGGTTTTGGAGAAATTGCCTTTTTTGTTTTCCCTTTTTTTGCAATTTCCTCATTTGGCAGGGGTGGAAGGTCCTGCTGTAGGGGGAGTGCTGCCAGCTGCAGGATGGCGGGAGTGGGCAGGCTGGCAGGAGCAGGTGGATGGGCAGTGGCTGGCTGGCTGACTTGCTGGGCGTGCGTCTGGAGGTCAGCTGTGCGGCCTGCAGAGGGTGGCTGGCTGCGCGGTCTGTGGTTGGCCTATAAAAGTCAGAAGTTGAAAAATTAATATTTTTAATTTCTTTTTCTTCTGGCTTCTGTTTTGCAGCAGTTTCCCCAATCAGGGGGAACTGCTGAAAATATTCCTCTTGAGTTTTAGGCCCAATGGCAACCAAAATGTTGTTTCTTTGGTTGGATTTGTTGGGAATATTCCCAACAATAACTAGGGGAAAACATATTTCACAGCAATTTATGGTCTACCAAAGAAGCTTCATCATATAGGGGGCATTTGTGATAATCTTCAGTACAACAATATCCTGGATCTCAAGGCTATTTACACTGCCTTACTTATTTCTCAACCAGGAGTTTTCTATGAGTGAACAGACTAAAGTTCTACCTCTTCTAATCCTCTTAACCAGCTTCAAAATCATTATCACTAGGGAATTTCTCTGTCATAAGAAGGGATAATAGGGTTAAGATAGTCTTTATTAACAGAAGGAAAATCCCCTTATAAACCTTCTTATTTGCCACTGTTTTGAAATCCTTCTGACCAGCTATTCCTCCTGAAAGACTTCTTAACATTCTAGAAGATATCTGGTTACTTCAAACCAACCAGATGTGTAAATATTAAGATACAGATCAAGCACTCAACAAAAATCCTGCTTACAACCAAAAGATTTCCAAAAAGACCTCCTCAACTTTTCAGCCAGCCTCCTACTTATAGCGCCTTGTTACCAATGTTTACACTTTCAGAATGGCTTTCTTCAAAAGCTTAAACTATTGACTCTCACTTTTTCTATAATACAATAATCTTAAAAACTTAATTTCTCAAAATCTTAAAGTATTGATTCACTATTTTTTCTCTCATACTTTAAGCTTTTGGCTTCTAAACAATCATGTTCATCAGGAAACACACCCTTAACTCAACCAATAATTTTAGAATTGATACTACATCATTTCTGAAGATCTGTCACAATCCAACTAGGAAATTAATTTACACCACTCAAACCACTCAAAGTGTTAACACTTTGTGCATCAAAGCATTAAACAGTTCCCTGTTCCAGCACCAGTCAACCCTGCATTCAGCCTTAGCCAATTTAAATAGTAGAATACTATTAAAACTGTTCTTCCTGATATTTTTCAAAGTTTTGCTCAGATCTTTACCCCCATAGTAAAATCTAGAGAAAATGACTGTGACAGTCCATATAGAAGCTGTTGTGCAGGCAAGGGCTGATTTGGCCACAATAAATACTCTATGCTTAAAGTTGTAAAAGTGTAGTGGTTTTGGGACAGGTAGAGGCCTAGTAGGTAACCTTGGCTACTAGGGAAGGTAAGGCCTGCTTAGTAGGTAACTGATGACTACTAGAGGCAGTGAAAGTCCCAGTCCAGTAGGTAACTGGTGGCTGCTGGAGCTGGGGGGTGAGTCAGTTTAGTAGGTAACAAGGACTACTAGGGAAGGGAGTAGCTGAGGTAGCTCCACAATCCCTTGGCCACTTGCAGGAGGACTGTAAGTGGGGCCCTTACCTAACAGACTGGTAAGGGATTCTCATTTGTGTTTTCCTGGAGGCTTTAGAGAGGTCCTAAAGCCACCATAGGGACATGGATATGCCTAGAGACGTTATCAGGGTAGCTTCTTGGGGAAGCAGCTGCAGAACCTGATAACAAACAGGCCTCTGGGAAGTAAAGTTGGTTAATCTGCTACTTAAGGCTCAGGACTAACCACCTGAGTGAGTAAAAACAACTGCATAGACATGAGAATTTTCTATGGTTGATGACCTATAGTGATGGTCACTTATGGGGGCCCAGTCAAACGCTAACTAACTTGAAGAAGACTTAGTGCCTGAGTCTGAGGTGTTAGTAACGGGGACTGCAGATGGAACCAAGGTGATTCATAGTGAAGATGGAACCTAGGTGGTTCATAGCTGAAGAAATGAAAGATCATGAAGCAGGACTAGCTGGAAAACTGGAAGTTGGTTAAAATAAACCAACAAAAGTAGATGCAGGAGCAAGAATGATGGATTTGGACTATTGGAAGTAGGATTTTAAACAAGAAAGAAGCAGTAAAAGAATTAATTAAAACTGCCAAAAGATATGATACATTTTTTTGATAAATATCATATATAGAAATAAAAGAGAAAGTGAAAATAGTTTACAGAAAATAGACTGTAAATTTATAAGGAATCAATTGATTAAGAAGGAGCTAAAGTAGCCAGAAACAGGACAGAAAAACTTTGAAGACAAAGGCTGAAGTTTTGCCAAAATAACTAAGTGAGGCAAGTTAGAATGGTCAAAATGTTGATAAAAGCACAGCAAAGCTTGGAGAAACGTTGAAGAAATTAGGGTTTGAAAATCTCCTAAGTAAAACATAGTTGGAAGCGCTCAAGTTTTCCCGGAGAAGTGTGATGTGAATTACAGCAAATTTTTTTGAAACACAGAGCAAGTGTTTATCCAGAGCAAGACAGCACCAGGTTTGAACCAGGGTCAAGAGCAAGTCATTTGGGCAAAGTTTTGGCAAAGCAGTTCAATCCAGGCGTCTGATTGGCTGCAGATTGAAGCTTTTTTGATCACTGTTTTGAGGGCTTTAACTGAAGGATTTAAGCCTAAAAATGAGGGAATGAAGCAGAAAAAACTGGTTTTTAATTGTCTGAAGTAAGTTAGAAGGTTTAATATATTATAGAGCAGAAGAAACTGGGTGGTTTAAGCCTGGAAAACCAGAGATCTGAGAGAAACTAGGAATGAAACAAGGAGCTATAAAAGGGGGATCAATCTGAGGCTTTTCAGGGACTGGATCAAGTGCAATAACAAGGCCACTAGAGCTATACAGAAATCTGTAGACTAAGATAAAGGTGCAGGAGCCCAAGATAAAGGAGCTGGAGCTTATGATAAGGAGCAGGAGCCCAAGCAAGGAGCAGGGGTCCAGGACTAAAGAGCAGAAGTCTAAGGCTAAGGTGCAGGAGCCTAAGACCACGTACAATGAGTCCAAGAGATTGTTGGAGGACTCCAAGTATTGGCAAACATCAATTGTTTCCCAGACCCCTGGGCCACATACTAGAAGGTCTCTAAGAGGATCTTCCTTCTGAAAGCAAATAAAAGCTCATTTTGACCCCTGCCTAAATTTTCCAGTAGTAAAAATAGACCCTATGAGTGAGTTACCCAACATCTTCTACCCTAGCCAAGGGGAGGAAGACACCTATCTCCAAAGCTGTTGAAGGTTTGCCGCTAGTAAGACTTCCAAGGAGGAGTGGGAGAGATTGACTAGGCATCTTGAGATGACAGATAGGGGAAGGGAATTTATTGGGAATGAGTTTACTAGGTTGTTGAAGGATTGATATATGCCCACTGAGGGACTAGCACCAGCTGAAGTACAAGTGCATGGTGGGAATGCCCGCCTAGTTATAGGGAAAGTATTGGAAGAGTTTGCAGTAATGCAAGCCAAGTATAGACTTCAAGCTAGCCATCTACCACTACTAGAGAATGACAACTCCTTCCAGCCAGCCCCTGGATATGACCCAGGACACACATTGGGAACTGGTGAACAGGAACCTCACAATGACCCACCAAACCAACTTTATATCCTGCTCTCATAGCCAAATACCTTCATCTAGCATAGAAAATCACTAAGAAAACCTCTTTCTTGCAACTTCATCAAAATTCCTCTTTGACTTTCCCATTATAGCAAAACCAAGGCAAAACAGTCCATCTTCTGTTACCTCAGCAAACAAATTTGAAGAAATATTGTAACGCTTCCTAAAATTGTTCTAACCTTAGCCTAATAGCCTAGCACCTAGCATAGCTATTGAACAACTTAGCAAGCCCTTGCAGATGGTCTCCATTCTGTCTTTCTTTTGATAGTCCCCATCAGTCAATACCTAAGACTCAGAAAATAAGTCTTCACAAGTTAATCAACCTAGACTTGACCCCCATCAGTGACCTACACTTTAGGTCATCAGAAGCAAGCATTCCTCATACATTACTACTATTTTTACTCACTCAAGTGATTAGCTTGAGCTTTCAGGAGAAAAGTAACCAACTTCACTTCCAAGAAACCTCCAAATCATTAAGTTCAACAGCTATTTCTCTGGAAAACCACCCTAATTATGGTTCTGAGCTATCTATGCTTGACCAGCAACTTTAAGACTTCCTTAAATCTACTCTAAAGTCATAGAAAAAGAAACTTTATCTCCATCCTAGGTAAAGTTACCCAACTGTATTCTAACCTTAGTTGGGATCAAGATTTCAGTGCTATCTCAGCACATGCATCCTAGGGTACATAACTTCTCTATTCTTTCAAAACACTAGTAAGGGGCCACCTTACTAACACTCTAAGGCAAAAACCAAACCCCAACTACCCTCAGTTAAGTAAAACCCCAGCTACCACAGCTAGCCAAACAAGAAAAACCACAAACATTTAACTCTCTCAGGCAACCATTCTTTATTTGACCAACATTAGCCCACACCTTTTAAAGCAGCTTCACATGTGGATCATCACAACTGCACTCTAAAAAAGGCCATAATACGGAATATTTCTAGGGGGATCTTCATTCTGTTTCCAATAAATGCCACTCAAAGCCCCTAAAATCTTGATTTCACATAGTTCATCATGGATAAAACTCACCATATTTACTATCCTAGCCCAGGAGGAGAGATTGTGTAACAACATAGCTGTAGGAAGTTTGTCACTAGCAAACCTACTGATGAGGAGTGGGATTAACTGAAAGAACAAATTGAGATGACCCTCAAAGGCAAAGATTTCCTGGAAAATGAGGTCAAGAGACTGTTCTAGGACTTGCATAGACCCAAGGAGGGGAGCACACCTGCTGAGGTGATGGTTTACAGAGAAGATGCTAGGATAGTCATCAAAAAGATGTTTGAGGATTTTGCTATTCTTCAGGCCAAATACAACATATTATCCAAGGAATCACTCCACTTGAAGAATGATAACCCCTCCCAGCCGGCACCTGACAATGGCCCAGGATATGTATTGGTGACCAATGAGCTGGAGCGCTACACCCCCTGCTTTCATTATCCCTTTGTTAGAAAAAACACTAATCAATTTGGATTGTTTACTGGCCTGGTGTTGACCATACTTGAAAACCATCAGATTGCACCAATCAAGAGTTGCCACATCAACTTCCACAATTCAAGTTTTTCTGTTAATAATGGGTCCCTGAAACATCTCTTAGGCAACATTCAATCAGAAGTCAAGTTCAAAAATTGTTGAGAAACCCTTCAACACCCCTGTCTTAGGTTTGCAAAAATTCTCCCACAGCCAATTGGATTCTCTCCCCCCATCTTGTGGTTTCTCAAACTCCAGTTCTGGTCTTTAAATCTGGCAAGTGGGACCTTAGAACCTGCTTTCTTATTTTAAGCTTAATAAAAAATTAACTTCAAGAGTACACTCTTGGGGTCATCCTCTTTCTTAAAAATACTTGAAGTTAACCCTTCAAAGATTCCTTCTTTTGAAATCATTCACTTATCTCCCATTGCCTTACCCAGAGCTCCTACAAGCTTTTTAGTGTTAAATACTTTGGCTTATCTATTTTAAACTTCAAATTTGAGTTTGAACTTAAAATTAAAACTGAATATTAGCATAAAAGCTTTTTTAATACTTACATAAATTGTCTTCAACTTGATACTGGCTTTGAAACAGCTTTTTCTTGACATTAAGGCTTTCTAATTTATTCCAGTTGCTGTTGTGGTCCCCCTCTCAAGTGTGATACTCCAAAAATTAGTCCAAGACACCCCCTACTTCCAGTTGTTCTCCTGCTATCACCCACTGTCCCAGGAATATTACCAGGTCAGATTGCCCACAGAATCCAATTATGCTAGTATCTTTGATCAAATCTGTGGTCCTGACAGCTTCCCAGCTAGGTTGCTTCTGTGGTTTATTACCCCAGTCCTTTGGAACAACTTGTCCTCCTTGGCCTACTCAGTGGTTACTAACCCCCAACTGTCAGGAATATTCCTGACAACACTGTGGTTCAGGACAATATTTTGTGTACAATTAATTGTAAGAAACAAAATAAAAATGGCAGCAGTTCCCCCTTATTGGGGAAGCTGCTGCAGGAAGCCGGGGCCAGAAAACAAGAATTAAAAATAATAATTTTAATTTGGATGGGTTTTATACCCCGTCCACAGGCCGCGCAGGCGAGCCGCCAGCCGTCCACAGGCCGCACGCCAAGCCTGGCGGCTTGCCTGCGCGCGCCTGCTGCCAGCCAGTCCCCCACCCAGGCTGCTGAATGGGGAAATTTCCAAAAGGGAAACCCCAAAAAGGCAATTTCCCCAAACCCAAATGGAGGGGGAACTGCTGCCCAAATTTGGAATTTGCCAAATTTGGGAGGGGCTGACAAGCTGCTCAAACCATCCATTCCTGCATTAACTGCAGAATTCAAAATTGGATGCATGAAAGCATCCAATGACACACCAAGCCAATGCAAGCCCATAGATAACAATTCATTGCCTGCACATCACTACCAATTCCCCTCCCAAAAGGGAATTCCAGACAACACCAAATGTTGGGGATTCCCTGTCCAGTGTTTTACTCTATTCATGCCACCCCAAGGATGATAGTATATAATAAAGCCAATTCACTTGATGATAGTTTGTGCTATCATTGAGTGAAATTACCCCTCAATAGCATCACATAAATCAACCATAACTTTTACTCTACAAGAAAGTTAAAGACACTAAGCTTTTTCTCCCCTTTCCCAGGATCAGAAGATGAACCATTTAATCTTCTCGGCTGTACTCACAGCCTTCCTTGGGATTGGGGGCCACCAATACAATCACCAGCATGGGCCATACAATAAACCACCCAACAAGTACTTCTACAAGAAGCCAGCGCAGATAAACTCCTCTGAGCAGTACTCCTGGCCCACGCTGATGTCGCCCTGCTCCACCCAGTACGTAGCTATATACACCTGTGTATACTACGTGCTTATGTATTTTGCCAGTAATTTCAGAAGATTTAACATACACACCAAGGTCTTCAGATGGATGATGATAGTCTACCCCATTGTGACGGCGCTCACAGGATTCCAAGTTGCCAACTTGGTACCCTACTTTGCTAAAATACTCCCTTATATTCTGGGGCTTTACACCACCAGCTAGTGGAGAGAGTAATAGATTTTTCCTCTCACATCCAGGGTATCTTCCTTCATAGGACCAACCTTGTGCAGGCCTTGACCCCTGAGGATTTTCCCTTGGTGGTTTCTCCTGCTTTTCCTCCTATACCCCTCAATAGTGTTGAGTTTTTCTTGACTCCACAGCCTCATGAGCTTCCTCAGGAATCAGAGCTTCCCCAAGAGGATGCGCCCCCACAGCCATGCCCCTTGGCTGCTGTCTGGGATGATCCTAATGGGTCTGGATGTTTTCTTCCTTCAGGTCAGCTTGTTATCTTTCTTTTGGTCTTCTTTTTGAGTGGCTACCCCAGTTGTCCACTGAGTGGCATCCTGGTGGTTTGTCTCTCCCAGGATGGGTGCCAAACTTAGTTAGTTTACCCTCTCTCACATAGATTCCTCTCAGAATCCACTTAGGCTCACTAAGGCAATCCATTGTTTTGTGCCTTAGTGCCTCTGGTACCATATATATTAGATCCATGTTGATTCATGGGTAGTCAGGACACCAGTGTCAAAGGTTGCTTACCCAATTATTGATTATCAGACTAATGATTCTTGTTTCCACATGGATATCTGGTTTTTCTAACTTATTATGTAAAAGAAAATATCAGTTATTATTAGTTTTAACCAATCATACAATGCAACAACTCCTGAAAGTGCCAACAGTTTGGGATGCCCTGAACTTAATGGTAACAGATGAGTGTCAAAAGGAGCAGCAAGTGCAAAAGAGGTTATGGCAGGAGGTGGGGGAGTGGAGCAGCAGGATTGCAAGATGGTGCAGACATTCAAATCAATCAGTCAATTGTCAACAGGTTTGACAATGGAAGGTGGGGCTTCCAAAAGATTCTAATGATGAAAACAAAAATAGAATCCTGGGAGAATAAGATTAAAATTTGGATTGACTTACTATGATCTCATATGATTGGATGTTTGAACTCTATGTTGAGGGATGACTTGTTTTAAAAAAGAGCTTGTTTAATTAAAAGAGATCAGACTCAAATTAAATATATAGATATAAGTTTAAATAGACTTAGTTAGCTTTTACATTTCAATTTTTTAGTGAAATAATAGAATATTTCACTATGATGCATCACCTGATCCAGGTTGTTGCAGATTTTTTCATATTTAACCTTGTTTACTATTACATCATCTAAATAAGAATATCAGTGGAGTAAACTTGCAATAATAACATTAAGAATCAAAAAAATGATTTTCATAAAATTTAGACTATTTAGATAAATTATTCCTATAATTCTGATCAAAATGAGACCAGATATGATAGCTCTAACTGCTCTAGATACAGAGTGGAAGGCCAGAATTGGGCTTGCACTATAATCAAAGGCCCAAACTCAATTTGATCCATCTAAATTCACCCTCAATACACATCAAGAAAACTAAAAACATCTTATCTGTCATGGCCTGGGTGACTCCCAGGGGAACCTTTGGTCAAGGGGAAGGGTCAAGCCTGGAAGGCCCAGTAGATGATGGGGCCATCTGCATCACATAATTGGCAGTAGTAGACCAAGGAGGCCACACTCCCATGTGGGGTATCACTTGTTCAGCAAACCCCAGCATGACAAGATAGGGAAACCCAAGCTTGCTGTAATTATATGATGAAGCGGAAGGAACAAGAGGAAGTTCTCCTGTGGCAGTGCTCATGGTCAGACTTGGCTGGGCAAGTTGTTAGAGCAGAGGAACACCAGGAAAGGAGAGGTGTGGTGCAGGAGCAGGAATTATTTCTTGGTCCAGCACTCTAGGAGATGGGGTAAAGGCTAGTGGTGGTTGGTTGGAGGCAGCTAGAAGTTGCTCTGTTTCCCAGCACTGGCATTGGTACTGGAGGTACTCTCTGTTTGAAAGCACCAGCAGTATAAAATTTGTGATAATATAATAAACCCCTGCAAAGTATAAATGCTCAGTGTGCATTAAACAACAAAAGTTTATTAGATGAAGATGTCAACAAAGAAAAGGATGAGGTATTCCCAGCTATATTCTGCTGGGAAACTGCAATTGGACTTACTGGCAACTTCTTATTGGTTGTCAATGGATTATTCTCAAGCTGGGTTCCATTGGTGACTCCAGATTTGTCAGTTAGATAGATACTTTCATTATTTTTGCCCTGGGGAGCTGGAAGGGGAATTTTGGGCCATTTGGCAACCCAAGTCCCCAATTCTGGGGTTCAGAGGGTGTGGACCAATTAAAATCTTTTTCACTTGGCTTTAGGACGGTTTCCAATTGCCCCAGGCTTGGCCTTGATCAGGGTTTAATTCTCCACTTGGAATCAAAGTTTCCTTTGGGTTAATCTGCATGATCAACAACACAATTGTTCAGTCACGCGATTGTACAATTGCAGGCGTTGAACCTATGCAACATAGGGTTTTGTCTGGCCCATTCTGGGCCCTGACATTATCTCTGGAATACTAAGCTGATCTTAATGTTCAATAGCTTATTTAAAGCTACAGTTTAGCACTATATTTTTGATAAAGTTTAAAAATAAAATGTTAACATCTTTAAATTGTTATTTTAGCTTTGCTAAACTTAATATTAATACTCCTTTATTTAGATTTCTATTTTATATTCATACTTGACATGCTCTAAATTTTAAATAAATAAAAATTAAACTAACTTTTAAGAAGCCTTTTTAAACAATATTTTTTAAATTTTTTGTTGTTGAATGTCCCGAACCAAAACAAATCAAATATAATAAAATTGGTATATTAGATCAATTTGAATCTATGCATATATAGAACATGCACATACCAATATGAAAAAGCCAATTTATAGACAAGTACTCATCATGCGTGAATCAACAAACCATGTTTGCTTGGCGTATATTTTGATTAAATAGATAAGAAATCAACTCGATTATTGGTGTACTAATTCAGATTTTAATTTCAAAAAAAATTGATAAATAAATAAAATACATGTATGAAAAGTATTTATATGAATATTCGAGCAGTCAGCCAACGTAAATCCCCCGTCAGGCCTGGAAAGACCGACAAGTTCATCAATTGCACTATAAATGGTTTCCCAAATACAATGCAGGCTTCCCTTTGAGGGAAATACGTTAAAATCATCATCCTGCTTGAGAGATTTAACTAGAATGTTGAACATAGTAGTTAGATGTACTAAACATGTGATCCTGTAAAGTACAGTCATACCCTTCACTATCAGTGGCTTCGGTTTTTATTGCTTCGTCGCAACTCGCTTACGAATCGGTTTGTGGGATTTTAAGGTAGGAATATCCAAATTAGGAGATGCACATGCCTAGAAAACTTTTTGTAATCAACATTTTAGCAATATCAGCCAAGTAGCTTTTAACTTCATTATAACGCCACACTAAAAATTAGACCGCCCTATTTGAAAATATCCAAATTTTCCAGAGCCTAATAGGAATTACATTTTTCAACTAGTACTTTAATGATTACCTTCAAAATAAATCATTTTTATAGTCTTCCTGTAAAACTATATCGTTTTTTAAAATACATTGCATTATTCTTTATATAATAAACGTATTAATAAACAAAAATATCTATTTAAAGGATTGTTTTAGGTAAGAATATATAGGCTTACAAAAGAGATAGATAAAGTATTAGCTTCTCAGACCAACACAAAACATAAAAAACCAAAGTCTAAAAAAGTTTGCCAT
Organism: Entomophthora muscae; assembly: GCA_014839935.2. Classification (NCBI taxonomy): domain Eukaryota; kingdom Fungi; phylum Entomophthoromycota; class Entomophthoromycetes; order Entomophthorales; family Entomophthoraceae; genus Entomophthora; species Entomophthora muscae. Next base: position 158,638 of record QTSX02002238.1, read on the forward strand.
TGTTTACATTTAGCTTTGGATGGATTTTCAGAAGCATTGGCGGAATTCTCAGACAACATTTCAGTATTACGATTTGGCTTTAACAGAAACAGTTAGGCTAATTTTAATAAATCCTATACAAAGAATCATAAATAGTGGTCAATTTGGAGCTAGAAAAGTGTGTAATCAAGAACAGCATACTTACATTGGATTTATAGTGGAAGAAGGAAACATTAACCAGGAGGACTTTATATCCACCTTATGATATATGTTTCCTAATTATTGCTACATACAAATAACATCAAAAAATAAAAAGGACAGTTCATAGCCAACTGCTGACCTAAGTCACTCAAACTGTCATGGCAGACGTGAGATTCTCCCAAGTCCCAGATCACATTCAATAAGGTAATTTGGTTGTTTTATGCAAGCCTACATATAATTTTTAGAAAGACTAGAACTTGAAGGCAAATTATACCTTTTAAAATAATATTAATTTTCCTAGTATTGATATATCATTTCATAAGTTCCTTAATAAACCAAGTTAACCTAATGTTACTGTTTTCTTGATAGAGTATATTTAAAGAAACTATATTATAATAGTTTTGACATAGAAAACCTGTAAAAATCTATATAGTTCAAAAGACTCAGAGAATGAATCAAATTTATTTGTCACTATAACTCAAACATACCCACCATAAACTTCAAGTGCTCTCCCAAGGTAGGTATACTGGTATATAAATTCCCACTTATGTATGGACTTCCATTTTTCACTGTATAAAACATAAAGTCCAAGCTAGTGTCAAGGGTCTGGATGTACAAGCATTCTGGCCACCGCCAACCTACTTAACATCCTGCCATTGCCCGATTTAGTCCCCTTCTAATATACCGTTTGACATATCAAGAATGGTAACCAAGCAATATCACCTGACTGTCCAAGTATCCAGTGGCTCAAACCCATCTAGCACATGACTAACCCCTAGGTTCAATCCAACTAAATCCCCACCACAGCCAAGTCTATATAAATCTAAAGTATTATCCAATAAAATATACATCTCTTCTTTCTTAATTCCATATTTGAAGCTTCCCCAAAAGGCGCTCCTTATCACTGGTAGCAGCTACAGTTTTTGGCCACACCCATGAGAGAGAAAATGACTGACCAAAACCTACCCACCTTTGCTCACGTACTCAACCAGGCCACATCCCAGGAGACCTGGAAAACGTACTTCCACACCCACAACATTGACAAAGATATACCTAGTGGATGCACCGTATTAGAAGGTCTGGTCATGCCCAAAGCATGCACCAAGATTATTCAATACAGTCACTCTCTTCAACCACAAACAAACACACAACCACCTATCACAGGTGAAGTAACCAACACCAAATACATTGGTATTGACAAGTTCTTTGGAAAAAAACAAAGAAAACATCATCAACTGGCTAGACCACTCAGCTGCCAAACTCCGTGCCAGCGCATCCCCAATGAGAAATGGGTTCAGGAAGCCAGCAAGCGCCTGTACGAGGCTGCAGCCAACTGGTTTGTCACCTGGGTTGGCTCACAAACTGACAACCAGCTTGACAACTGGGAAGAGTTCAAAGCAGACATCACCCACAATTTCCGTGTCACCAAATCCCTCTAAGACATTGCAATACAGCTCAGTGATCTTCCTCAGAAGACCACTATTGCAGCTTACGCCAACAAATTCAAGGAAATACATCACAAAATCCAAAACCCAGCTCAAGCTGACAACATACACACTAGAGCATCATTCATCAACAGAATGAAACCCTCTGTTGCTGCCCTCATCTGCCCAGAAGCAAATACCTCCATGCCCGTGCTCATTGCAGAAGCCAAGCGCGCTGAAAAACGCGCCAACATGGAATATGCTGCATGCAATGGCAACCACACCTCAAACGGCAATGGCAGAGAAAACTCCAATGGCAATAAATGCCAGAATACCAACCATAGCAACGGCAACTCCAATTGCAATAATGGCAATCACAGCCAAAGCGCAAACTGCTCCTGTCCCAAGAAAGAGGACACCGCCAAAGTTAACAATGCTGAAGTAGCAACCCGCTACAAACCTGACCCCACATCCTCTGACCTCAAAGGTCTCAAAACAGAGGAACAGGGAAAAGAGGAGGGGGAACAGGCTTAAGTGCCCCTGTCTCCCCCCAACTTGACAAGAAATTGTACCAAGGCACAAACTTTGCTACCTGCATCCCCCGTGCCCCACAATCCTCCATTTTTATGAACTTAAAAATTAAAGATTGCTCACAACTTCTTGTCTACCCATGCACTTAAAAATCTCACACACATAAAATTTTATTCAACTCTGGTTCACAACACACTATGGTTAGCAAACCTTTTGTAACCAAGTACAAAATACCAGTTGTCAAATCCAACTTCAAATACACCAGAATGGCAGATAAATCTAAGGTTCTACTTGAAGGCAAAACAACTCCCTTCAGAATTGACCTCCAAGACATACAAACGTCCATCAAAAGACTTATCATGAACAACATGAACTACAACATTGTAGCAGGCATGGACTAGTTCACCTGAGAGAACCCCAGAATATGTTGGAAAACAAAAACCATGACCATCAAATGCAACAGAGTCAACTTCAACATCCTCAAAGAACCCAACAACCTCATTCTAAGAGACACAGTATTTGTCCAGGTCATAAACCAAGATGACTCAGAACATCTAACCAAAGATAGTACCCTCCACATAATGAGGTACACTGAGTTCAATAACATACAAACAGCCAAAATCCAATGCTCAGAACTTGCAGCACTCGTAAATGAATATGCCCATGTATTCAAAGAAGAACTCACAGAGTTACCCCCAAACAGGAGGTCAAACATGGCATTGACCTATGTAAAGCCATGCCCAAACCTGCACCACTCTACAAACTCTCTCTCATGGAGACCCAAACCCTCAAAACACACATTGAGGACAACCTAGCTAAAGGCTTCATTTGCCTGTCTGAATCCCCATGGGGGGCAGCAGTATTCTTTGTAAAGAAAAAGGAAGGGACTCTATGTCTAGTAACTGACTACAGAGCACTAAATGCAAGCACAGTAAAAAATAAATACCCTCTTCCACTTATAGAGGATCTGTTTGCAAGACTCTCAGAAGCCAAATTTTTCTCCAAAATTGACCTCACCTCAGGTTACAACCAAGTTGAAGTAAAGGAAAAGGACATACCAAAAACCGCGTTCCATACACAATTTGGATCCTTTGAATGTAGAGTAATGAACTTTGGGATGACCAACACTCCCACAAAGTTTGTCACCATGATGAACCAGGCACTAAATGGTCTCTCAAATACATTATGCTACCTTGACAATATCATCATATTCTCAAAAACCAAAGAGGAACACCTCACACATGTCTGCAAGACACTTGATTGACTTGCAAAGCACAAACTTTATGCAGAACCAAGTAAGTGCCAATTTATGGAAAAGGAACTCCTGTTCTTGGGCCACATTGTCTCTGACAGTGGCCTCAAAGCAGATATGGATAAGTTTAAAGCCATAAATAACATGCAACTCCCCACCTCCATTAAACAAGTTAGATGCTTTCTTGGTATGGTAGCTTACCTAGGGAAATACATCAAAGACTGCAGAAAACTAACCACACCAATCAATGACTTAACCAACGGTAATGCCAAAAAGAAATTCATCTGGACTCCAGAATGCAACAAGAATTTCATTTTATTAAAACAAGCTCTGATTGAAGCACCAATCTTACAATACCCTAATAATAACGGGTGCTACAAGCTTGAGTCAGATGCCAGGAACACCGCCATTGGCGCAGTCCTGCGCATCTGCCAGCCAGGGCAGCAAGACTTCCTGCCATTATGTTAAAAAGCAGAAAACTAACCAATACTGAGCAGAGATACCCAATACACAATAAGGAATTTCTAGCAATATATCACACATGCAAGAAATGGAGATGTTATCTGAAAGGACATTTAAACATCTGAGTACTAACTGACCATAAATCCTTAATCTATTTTAAAACTCAGAACACACTTGCACAGCAACAAGCCAAATGGATGTCCTTGCTGGAACAGTTTAACCTGGACATCAAGTACAAAAAGGGGGCAGAGCTGGTCACGGCTGATGCTCTCTCTAGACTATGTCAGCCTAGAGAGGATCACCCTGACCACCTGGACCCTGACTGGCCAAACCTGTACAACACTGAGTATAAAACCAAAAGGAAAGACCCCTCAACACACCAACTGACCAACAATACATTAGTAAAAAACAAAAAATATTTCCATGTATCAAATGGCACAGTATACCAAATTATCAATGACAAACACATCCCGTACATTCCACTCGCACAAAGAGTTGACACCATACTAAGACATTGCCGCCTACTAGGCCACACAAAGGCTAACAACCTATACCTCACACTAAAAGAGATAGTATGGTGGCCCAACCTCAAACAGGATATAGTTGATGTTCTGAAAAATTGCACAGTGTGCAAGAAGTACACCAGTACAAAGGCTCCTCAGCCAACAGTCAACCCAGTACCAGACCCTGAACCATTCAAGGTTTGGGGACTGGATGTAGTGGGTCCCTTCCCAGAGACAAAAACAAATCAACACTTCTTAATTGTAGCTATTGACTTTGCCACATGCTGGCCCATCTGCTGGGCAACAAAGGACCACAAAGCAGAAACCATCAACTGTTTCATTAACAAAGCAATCATAGCCAACTACGGCACTCCAGACTACATCATAACTGATGGAGCAACAGAGTTATCAGGCCACATAGTAAATGACAACTTAAAGTCCAAAAACATTAAACACTCCACAACCTCTCCATACAGGCCACAGGCCAACAGTAGAGTGGAACACCTCAACGGCAGCCTTATCAGGACCCTAGAGAAGATAATGGATGGCAAAGCCAAAGACACATGGCCACTATATGTGAAACATGCATTATTAGTATCCAGAGTCCGCACCAATCAAGGAACAGGCTAATCACCATTTGAGCTAACTTACAGGTACAAACCAGAAGTAATCACCCGCAACAAACAGCCCTACATAAAGATCCTCCTGGGGAAACCTCCCACAGTAGAGCAAGCACCAAACCTACAACACATCTGCCTCAAAGCTAAAATAGCTGAAATGAAGAGGCTCAAGACACAAAAGGTAACCTCTACAGAGGAGCCACTTCCCATCAACTCCCCTGTCTGGATTCTAGCTGGCAACAGAAAGAAAATAGACTCAGTACACCAAGGACCAGGAAGAGTCATCAAATACAGACCAGAGCACAACACTTACCTAGTTAAGTTCCAAAGTGCCAAAAACCTAATTATCAAGAAGTACCACAGAACCTTTCTATGCCTCAGTAAAGGAGAGCACTCAACCAGACTGGTTCCAACTAGTAAACAGCTCCAGGAGCATCAGGCAGCAGCCGTGAAAACAAAGCCCCCTCCTGATGCACCAGAGTAACCCCTTAAGGGGTGTGTGTCAAGGGTCTGGATGTACAAGAATTCTGGCTACTGCCAACCTACTTAACATCCAGCCATTGCCCAATTTAGTCCCCTTCCAATATACCATTTGACATACCAAGAATGGTAACCAAGCAATATCACCTGACTGTCCAAGTATCCAGTGGCTCAAACCCATCTAGCACATGACCAACCCCTAGGTTTGATCCAACTAAATCCCCACCACAGCCAAGTCTATATAAGTCTAAAGTATTATCCAATAAAATATACTTCTCTTCTTTCTTAATTCCATATTTGAAGCTTCCCCAAAAGGCGCTCCTTATCACTAGGATAAAATTCTTTAAAAATTGATAAAGTTAAAATCACATACGTCAGGTTGGGATTAGCAGGGCTAATGTACCAGACCACATCATGAGGGAAAATTGCCCAATAGAGAAGAAGTAGAAGCATTAATCATAAAAACTTAAAGAAAAATGAGGCAAATATTATTAAATAGGACAATTTATGAGGAAAAAATAATAACAGAGATAATCTAAAGATGACTAAAAGTAAAAATTTTTTGGGAACTATGAGATAGAGAAGCTACAGTAGTTTTATTCTTATGTTGAGATGAAAAATCAAGTCAATATAAAGAAAAATCAATTCAGCTTAAAACAAAACAGAAGGGAATCTAAATATATTGTTAATGTCAAAAGAGCAGGGTCAACCCCCTATAAAAGTTCCACAAAAGAGATACTGTACCACTCTAACCAACTTCTCCATCACTCAAAGCCAAATGAAGAAGTCAACAAAAATTCTATCAAAACAAGGGGAAAGAACTAACATCAATCTCATCCCAGTGGCAGCTTAATTTGGCGCTTCACCCCTTATCATGATCAAGCCACCCCTGCACAATCCAATTGATTGACACAATCTTGTTCCTCCTAAAGTATTTATTTAACTATATAATCTACTATAACCCAATAGTGTCAAAGTAAGTTCCATAATGCTGTGATTATTCAGCCAAGTAGGAAAGCTTGGAAAACTAGAAAACCTTTAATAAAACTGACTTATTTAACATACTTGAATCAAATGGTTGATCAAAAATGGGTTACAGCTGCCCCAGTTTGCCGGTTGAATCTGATTCCCCCCTGTAAGTTGACGTTGATAAATTGACATAATTTAAGGGTCACTCAATATGAGCTTATTTATCAGCATGGTCATCAGAATTTGGTCACTCAAGGGTTCTTTGCAACCTGGACTAAATACTCACTTGACAATGTGGAAGATATAGGAGCCCAGGATCCAGGCGGTATTGTTTAGTCAATTTTTGATATATATTGAATAATTTTCACTGTTTAAACTCTTAAGAGTTGAGTCATCCCAAAATTTTCTCAATAAAAATCACATATACCTTGGTATAATTTCATTTTAAGAATACACCCAGTAGTTGAGTTGTTGCGTTACATCCCCTACAATCTGATTCTCAGCCAAATTATTACTGGCAAATGGGGCCCAGCTGTTGGTACTTTGTCGTTGGCACTGCCCAATGTCAATTCAATGCCTACCAATCTTGGAGTTGTACCTCTTGTCTTTGAAGCTGAAAATCTTGTTGTATCTCAATGTCCTGAATTTTATTCTGAAGACACTCTGATGCTTTCCCAGGCTATTTATCTTGGGCTATTCTGGTTGGGATTAATTATTTTACTTAATCCTAATATTTCATTTGGAAATTTTACAAAGCAGTGTCTGAAGCTGTGTTGGTGGTTAATCATTAACTCTATGTGGATTTGGGTGTTAATTCCTCCCCACTTAGAGACAGCTTCTTACTATCCCACAATTTCCATCACATTACTCAACTCTTCTACATCTGAGTTTTTGGAAGCAGTTTGTCAAGAGTTAATGTTTCTTTTCTCCTGTTCTGTTGAGGTATATGAATTAACCATGCTTATTTGCATCAGTTCCTTTCTGAGTTTTCAGTTTGGACTTTTCTTTAATTTGTGATTTCCATCTCCAGTTACAGTTGTTGAGACTGAACCACCTGTTTCCTATTTACGCTGCACCATGTCATTTTGGTGTCCGGATTATTTTCCTGCTCCACCCACTGATGAAATTTTGCATGAATTTCCATCAGCTTTATCATTCTTTTCCAGCTCAAGCCTTAGTCACAAATCCCAAGTTTACCATGTAATGACAAAGGTTTCAGAGGATGCTTGCAAATGATTGTTGTCTGTGGTAGAGCGCAATCCACATGTTTTAAATGAAAGTGCATCTCTGTACCCTTTGTTAAAAAAATTTTGCGTATCTATTGAGGAGCTCAAAGTATATAATAAGTTGTACACCTTCCAACAGAGTACTACTCTGCTCTTGGTATTCCTTCTTCAGTTTCTAGCCTACTGCTGTACTATCAATGTTCCCAAGGTGAATGAACCCTCAGCATTGTGGTTAGCAGTTGACCAGACTGCCCAGGATTTGGCAGTTTAGGATTCCCTGTTAACCACAACTGAGGCCCTGGTAAGCCAAATTCTTTCTCTGGTCTCAAATCTGTTGACTTCCAAACAAGGTGCTATGGAAATTGAAGCCAAACCTGCCACATGTTCCTGGTTTTTGGGTACTTGTTCTGCGGTGGCTTCATCTAGCCAGGGTTGAGATTGTTCTTCCCGTGTATCTTCTCAGTTGCAATTGGCTATCTTGAACAAACCTGTTGAGGTAAATAAAGCGCCAGTTGTGGCTGTCCCCAAGAGTTCATTGGCTATGCTTCAGCAAGTTGTACCTGCAAAGTCTTTGGTGGTTGAGTCTGAGGAGTTGCTTATTATTCCTATTGATTGTGATTGTCCCATCCTTCCTGATGCTGTCCAAGAAATGATTGAGCATTGTTTTCAGGAGCACCCTGCCTCCTTAGCTGCTGTCTGTACCACTAAAGAGAAGCAAGATCCTGCTGAGGTTGCAACATTTGCAGCAAATAAATCTACTTCTGGTTACTTCTTGTTTTATGGTAGCATAGATAACAGTCAAACTATCTATTGGCCAGCCATTCTGTTGGATACAGGTGCTTCTAAGAACTTCATGAGTGTTGAGACTGCAGATCTGCTGCAACTCAAGTATCATCCTGGAATGCTGGTTAGGAGTGGAAACTGTCAAACGTTCCCCTCTTTCCAGCTCAAGAAGCCAGTGACATTTGTAGTTGCGGGTCAATTTTTTACTGCAAGGTTCTCCATTTGCTCTACCCTTATGTATGCTATTATCTTAGGAGCAGGCTGGTGACGGGATCATAATGTATCAACCCTGCTAAAAGAAAATGAGCTTCAAGTAGACCATTCTTTGGGCATAACCATTTGCATTCTGTTGTTGGGTATGTCTGAATTAGAGCAGTCTTCCCAGAAAATCCAGTTGGTTCCTGTTCCCACACCTGTGAGTTCAGATCTACCAGCATGCCTTCAGCCCTGGTCTGCAGCATTTGAGGCCACTAGGGGTGAAGTCCTTCCCAAGCACACTCAATTCAACTTCTACTTTAAGGTTACCATTGACCTAATTTGTATTGTGTCTCCTATTTATCCTTTAACCTTGAAGGAGGATGCATGTTTAGAGGAGTGGACTCAGGACATGTTGACAAAAGGATACATCTTTAAGAAGGCTTTGTCAATCTGCTCTCCATTGCAGTTTGTTCAAAAATCTGATGGGTCTCTTTGACCTTGTGTCAATTATGGGAATTCGAATAACATTACAATTCCTGATCCCTATCCCTTACCTCTTGAGGCACAGATTTCTTGGTGAATTGAGAAGGCAAAGGTGTTCTCAAAGCTTGATCTGTTGAACATGTTCAACCAGATTAGGATAACAGAAGGAATGGAATGGTTGACAGCATTAACAACTAAGAAGGGTATCTTCCAGTTCTGTGAAAATCCTTTTGGATTGAAGAATTCTCTTGCTTGCTTTCAGCGGTTAATTGATTCGGTCTTGGGGGATCTCCTGGGTGTATGTGCCATTGCATACATGGATGACATCTTGGTGTTCTCTCCAGATGAGGAGTTGCATAAGGCCCACCTGTTGGCAGTTGAAGAGCGCATTCTCCAGGCAAACTTGATCATTAAAAGGAGTAAGTGTGAATTATTTAAATGTATTGTTATCTTTCTGGGTAATATTATCTTTGAGGATGGCCACATCATTGCTCCTGAAAAGGAAGCTGCGGTTTGAGAGTATGCTACACCTGTGACAGTATCCCAACTTTGTAGTTTCTTGGGTACCTGTATGTTCTTGAAGAATTTCACCCCTCACTTGTCTGAAGTGGCCGCCCCTTTGTATTCAGTAAGCGGGGAGACAACTTTGGTCTGGACGCCGGAGTGCGTAAACACGTTTGCAGAAGTCAAGGCTCTTCTGTTGTCTTCCCCTGTGTTGAGACATGTGGATCCTGAGCTCCCTTTTGTGGTTTCCACAGACGCCTTTAAATATGCTGTGGCTGGTTTGTTACTGCAAACTGCTAGTGATGCTGTGGAGAGACCTGTAGGGTATTTCTCCTGGAAGATGGAGGCTCGTGAATGCAATTACATGATTTACAACAAGGAACTATTGGCAGTTGTGGAATCTTTAAGGCATTGGCATCACCATATCATGTTGGCGTGTCATTCATTTGTAGTAAGAAACAACCACAAAGCTCTTCTGTATTACCAACAACCCAGGGTTTTGTCAGGTTGCAAATCCAGATGGCATGGTGACCTGACAAGATACAAATTCTGCTACAAGTTTATTAAGGGATCTGATAATCACCTGGCAGATGCTTTGAGCAGAAATCCTTCCCATCTCCCAGATGCTGGTATGGACATTGAGTTTAACACACACAAAATGATTCCAGACAAAGCTGTGGTTCCTTTTGTGTTAACTCTTCCTGCTACGCTTGCTACCATGTCCTTAACCAAGGGCACAGACTTAGATCTATATTCTAAAGTTAAGTTTTTGCAGCCTCTGTCCAAAGGTTATAATAGGTTACTGGAACTAGCATATGCACATCCAGTTGGTCAGCTGCAGGGTTATCACAAGATAGGACCAATTCTATATCATCAAGGTTGCTTGTGGGTCCCAGAGGGAATCATTCAGGATGGAATCATTGAGGCCTATCACACCTGTCCCACGGCAGGCCATCCAGGGAAAAACAAAACAGTGGAGCTAACTTGCCGACAGTTTTCTTGGAAAGGTTTGACGGTGCAGGTGGCAGCAGAAATTTTGAGACTGCCTGGTATATGTTCAGTCCAAGGAAAGCAGGAACAAGACTACTGGTTTGTTGATTCCTTTACAACCAGCTGAAGGGCCCTGGACGTTGGTGTTGGTGGACTTCATTGAAGAACTTCCAAATTCTAACGGGTTTAATGCAATCATGGTGGTGGTTGATTGCTTCACAAAAATGGCACACTTTTTTCCTTGCTCAACCACAATTACTATGGTGGAAACAGCTAGGTTGTTTGTGAATAGAATCTTCTCCCTGCATGGCATCCCAATGGAGATTGTGAGTGACCGCGGGCCCCAATTCATTGCTCAGTTCTGGGAAGCTTTTAATGGAATTCTGGGAATCAAATTGTGCCGTTCCACAGCTTTCCACCCCCAATCTGATGGACAAACAGAGAGGGTAAACCAAATTTTGGAGGTCTACCTACGCTGCTATACAAATGTGAGACAAGATGACAGGTGTGATAACATACCCATAGTATAGTTCACATATAATAACGCCCTGCACATAAACTCAGGTTTTGCCATTCTATGCCAACATAGGTTATAATCCTTCATCCAACATGGGTCCCCGTTTGGTTATTAATATGGAAGCTGCAACTGATCAAGCCGCTGCATTGAAGCAGGTTCATCAGGAGCTTCAGGTTACTCTTGCTGCTGCTGTGACAACTTACAAGGAATACACAGATCACAAGTGCCAGGAAGGTCCAACCTACAGGCCAGGTGATCTAGTCATGGTTGATGCTTGCAATATGAAACTGAAGATCCCCTGCGGCAAATTAGGTCCCAAGCAAGTTGGTTCCTTCAAGGTTGAACGTCAAATTAGTCTCTCCGCATATTAGCTAGATTTACCCCTGGCTTTCAAGATTTTCCACACCTTCCATGAATGCCTTCTTACTCCCTTTAAGGATAGTGAGACTCCTTCTTTCCAACCCATTCTTGTAGAAGAAGAGCCTGAGTATGAGCTAAACTGTATTTTGGCTTCCCAAAAGAATTGCCGCTGTTTGGAATATTTGGTGTCATAGAAGGGTTATCCTGATTCTAAAAACTTGTGGGTTCCACACTATGATTGTTCCAATTCCCCTGACCTTATTCAAGAGTTCTATGAGCATAACCTGACTGTTATTGGCCACCCTGAGCTCACCTTAGCTGCCATGAAACTCCCCCTGCCCACAAGAACTTCTCCTTGTCCCATCTTCCAGATGGTGGTATTGCGCCCCAGGCTAAAGCAGAGGGTAATGTCACGGTAAGTTCCATAATGCTGGGATTACTTGCTGAGTAGGAAAGCTCGGAAAGCTAGAAAACCTTTAACAAAATTGACTGATTTAACGGACTTGAATCAAACAGTTGATTAAAAATGGGTTACAGCTGCCCCAGTTTGCCGGTCAAATCTGATCCCCCCGTAAGTTGAGGTTGATAAATTGACATAATTTAAGGATCACTCAATATGAGCTTATTTATCAGCATGGTCATCAGAAGTTGGTCACTCAAGGGTTCTTTGCAACCTGGACTAAATACTCACTTGACAATGTGGAAGATATAGGAGCCCAGGATCCAGGCAGTATTGCTTAGTCAATTTTTTATATATATTGAATAACTTTTACTGTTTCAACTCTTAAGAGTTGAGTCATCCCAAAATTTACTCAATAAAAATCATATATCTCTTGGTCTAACTTTAATTTCAAATGCATCCTGTAGTTGGGTTATTGTGTTACATTCCCTATAATCTGATTATCAGCCAAATCATTACTGGCAGATGGGGCTTGGCTGTTGGTGCTTTGTTGTTGGCAACGCCCAATGTAAATTCAATGCCTACCAATCTTGGAGTTGTACCTCTTGTCTTTGAAGCTGAAAATCTTGTTGTATCTCAATGTCCTGAATTTTATTCTGAAGACACCATGATGCTTTCCCAGGCTATTTATCTTGGGCTATTCTGGTTGGGATTAATTATTTTACTTAATCCTAATATTTCATTTGGAAATTTTACAAAGCAGTATCTGAAGCTGTGTTGGTGGTTAATCATTAACTCTATGTGAATTTGGGTGTTAATTACTCACCACTTAGAGGCAGCTTATTACTATCCCGCAATTTATGTCACAAATAGAGACATCATCTAGTCTCCAAATACTTTTCTTCATTGTCAAGTATATACTTCTGGGAAGTATAATAAATAAGATAAAGGGGAAAATTAAGAAGATAATGATACTTTATTTGATATGAATATAGGGTATTATATAGTATCATGAAAATCCACATACTGTCCATGTATGTCATAGGGCTTATACAAGTAATTGTTTCTCTTAAGTCGTGAGGCTTGTCCAAGTTGAGTTCTGCTTAGGACTAAAAATGTTTGATCCCTGTAATAGATGGCAAAATAATAACAGTGCCACCAACTTAATGATTAGTTATGGAATTAATTCCCAAAGAGGTAGTAATTGTAGATGTTGCAACACCATGTAACTCTGTTAATACAGCATATTTACAACATTGATAACACATGTAGTTTTTCCATCCTACCTTCTTTTTTAAAATTCCTCCTGTTGCCCATAATTGCTGCAGTCAACAAATATATGAAATAATCATGTCTAGGTTTCCCTTGGATTGAACCTTCTACGTGCCAGGAACTGAAATCCCTGAAGGACACATCCTTTACCAAAAGATGGTAATTTCAGTTCTTGTTGTTAGTTCCCTGTCCACGCAAGAGTTTTTCCAGGCTTCTTCTTCTACACCTTGAACCAATGACAAAAGCATCATGCCCACACATGTGGCCCAGCAACTTTGTACTGCAGCCTTGAAGCTGTTTGAAGGGGCCAACAGCACCACATCATAGATCCAGTCCACCCAGAACAAACTAACACAAATGAAATGCCCAGCACGCTTCCAGATTGCAGAAATTTCCATTTGACTGACCCATGACGTGGGCACCTGGTGCAATAACTGGATAAAAACCACACATAGAAGAAATGGGAGACCTTCAAAAGAGATTTCTTGGCCAGATTTGTGATGGAAGACACCACACTCATGATTATCTGCCAGGGGAAGAACTTGATACAAACTGGTACAGTGAAAGAGTTGAAAAGAGCCTACAAAGAGTTGTTCTTGTGCGCTTTCTCTGATATGACCTTCAACAACCCTGCCACACACCTCATGTACTACAACACAATCAAGACTCATGTTGTCAGGAATGACAAATTTTCCTATCCAAAAACCAAGGTCTGGGGCAGGGTTCAAACCCTGAGCCTAATTTCCTGTGGTCTGCCAGTTCAGAAGGTCAAGAGCTCAGCTGCCTGCATACCATCAATAGTGAACATGAAAGGAAAGTTGATGCCAACCTGCCAGGATTGAAATCCTTGCCAACATCACATGGTTTTTTTAAAAAACCTGCCTATGCATGAGAGCAGAAGTTTACCTGAAGTAATAGCCTGCAACACTGGCAGTTTGGGTGGTGAAATCAGCAACCCTGCCAATGAGAAATGCCCCAAACCTGCCCACAGCCTAAGAATTGACACTTGTACTGCAAACCCATCCAACACTATAGCATACAAAGATAACTTAACTGCCCCAGACACCAGGAGTTTCCCCAAGATACCAACATGTGACACTGGCAGGTCAGGCAGAAAAATTACCAAGTCTGCCAATAAGAATTGCCCAAACCTTCCCAAAGCCCAGAAAATGGCACTGGCCCTGAATACCCACCCAACACCAAATATCAAGTTTTTGAACAGGAGGGTTCAAAGGTCTATTCCACAGGGACAGCCAATGACAACCTACCTGTGCTTAATGCCACCCTTCCATCCCTATAATCCTGACAACAGCCTGCCCAAGCCCAAGCCCAAGAATCCTGACCATAAAATAAATCCTGGCAGAGTGGTATAAGTACCTGCCAGGCCAAGACCAACCACCATTGTCATTTTTAAATAAAGGTTATGAGATATTGATTCTCTCAAATATTATCATATTTTATCTTAGTTTTCTGTCAGTTAAGCTCTAAATTCTCTGATCCTCTTGCTGCCCTGCCAGCAATCTATCATCTGACAGGTGCTCCATTTGTTCCTGTTCACTTTACAGAATACCCATTGAAGCCCAAATACAGAGACTACTCCTCTGATAAGATACTAGTACATGATTTTTTTGGCCTGATCTAAAGAGCTGACCAGATACAACAGGAAGGGCCCTTGACACATTACCAAGCCCTGTCTGTTCAAGAATAAATACAACTTCCTCCCTGCCTATCAATTAGACATGAAACTGCCTATCACCCCCAAACCAGTGCCAACATCTACCACCAATCTCCCCTTGGACCACACCAACAAGCCCTTTGGAATAGTGTATATCATCCTCACTGGGGTGATTGACACTATCATCCCAGCTGCCGGCCTGTGGTCCTGGGTGGGCAAATCTATACCATATCTAATTAAGTTAGAGTCAACCCTCTGGTAGGCTCTTCCAGCAGCAGTCAGCATTTAAAATGTCTACATGTAACATCCTCCATGCTGAAAATCCCAGATTTTATTTTGGCTTTATTTTTTGAAATTTTAATCAAAACTTGTAAGTTAAAATCAAATTTAACTTTTAACATCGGGAAAAATTATTTAAAATAAAAAAATCAATAAACATAAAATAAAAATTCAAAAATATTTTTTGGAAATTGTTAACATGGAGGATGTTACATGTAGACAGTTTAAATGCTGACAGTTGCTGGCTCTGCCCACTCTGCCTACAACCCACCTGTTCCCAGGCAATGACAGGCCAGCTGTCCAAAGTTGGTTCCCTGACACAAGTAATGAAAAACATCAACCTGGACCAAATGACTAGCCTGCAAAGGTTGTACTTTGAAGTGAAAAGGCAGAACAAAAATCCAAGGTGCTTCACAAAGAGTAGACTGAAAAAAGAAAGACCAAATGATATCAATATCTCTGTTTGTGCCAACCTCTCCCTGCTTAACAACAACAGCCATAAGCCTCAAGCATCCAGCAACTACAATAATGAGAGAAATGGTAATTCAAACTACAAACACTTAATAGTCACCAAAACATAAGGTGATCAGGATTAGGGAAAAGCCTAGGGAGAGCAATAGGTGAGATAAGCTCTTCCCAACCTCAGCAGACTTGTCCAATAAGGAATATTTACC
Organism: Entomophthora muscae; assembly: GCA_014839935.2. NCBI lineage: Eukaryota > Fungi > Entomophthoromycota > Entomophthoromycetes > Entomophthorales > Entomophthoraceae > Entomophthora > Entomophthora muscae. Next base: position 174,420 of record QTSX02002238.1, read on the forward strand.
TGAAGGTGTCAATCAGTGTTCAATGATTAAAGTGCCATCCAGAGACCCTATACTATACACAGTTGCTCAACACTCAAATAAATTGATTTAATATCCTTTCTGTTTTTGAAGTTACACTGGTTCAGCACTTCTGGACCTGGGCGCTGATTGTACCCTGGTCAAAAGCAACTTTGTGAGCAAGTTCAAGTTAGCTACTAATATTTTTAAGATTAAGAACATAGTTTTAGCTGATGAACATCACATTGCTGTTACCTAGGGGACTTCCCCCTTCATTATTTCTCTGGAAAATCTTCACTTCACCATCCAAAGACCAGGTGTTGGCTTCCCAGGGTTTGATATGGTACTTGTATTGGACTGGCTAAAGAAGAATAACCCCCACATAGACTGGGTCACATCAGTATTGACCATCAAACCAGAAGGCATAAACCACCAAATTTACCCAGAAACAGTAGACCAAATCCTGAGTGACCATGTGTTTGTGCGCATAACCAAAACTCAGGAAGGAAAAGAAAACCTCAAGGCCATCAACTGGGACTCTTTCCAGTACAAGGTCATTCACTTTAAAGATAATAAAGACACCATCACCCCCAAGACCAAAAGATAGTACCAAAACATCCGGATATCTTTAAAGAAGCCCTGTCAGAACTACCTCCCCAGAAACATATCCAACATTCCATACAGCTAAAGGGCGCCATGCCCAAAGCCCAACTAATCTACCACCTCACTCTAAAAACATAACACTCTTTGTTTCTACCTGAAAGAAGCCTTAGAAAAAGGGCTCACTTGACCATCTCAATCACCCTTTAAAGCAGTCATATTCTTTGTAGCCAAGAAAGACATGTTCTTAAATCTAGTAAAGAATTATTGGACCCTAAATGAGGCTACTATCAGAAATTGGTACCCATTGCCTTTAATTGACAATCTCTTTGATGTGCTTGGGGGTGCCACGGTATTCTCTAAGATTTACCTCACCACCAGCTACAATCAAATAAAAATTAAAGAGGATGTCATTCCAAAGACCATCTTTTGTACCAAATATGGTTCTTATGAATGTGTGGTCATCAACTTTGGCATGCTGTGGGAGCACCAGCAAGGATAGCCTTGGAATCACCAATGTCAAGAAGGTGGCAGCTGGGATTTTTGGAAGAACCATGTTCTTTATCCTGTCTGCACACATCTCCTCCCCACACTGGAAATATGCCCTTAAGACTCAATGGGCTAGAGCTTTGGGTATATCTCCAGTGCACAATAACCACACCCTAAAAAACTGGCTCTATAGATTCACCACAGAGAGAGGTCCTCAAGGAATATATCTATTCTAGAAGAGATTCCTGACCACCTACAAGGAGTACAGAAGCCTGAGGTCTTTCTGCCCAGAAGCTGTAAATACCCAACATATGGGGGAGTATTTTAGCAAGATAGGGTGCCAAGTTTGACACTTGAAACCCTGTGAGTGAAGTGAAAATTGAGTATACTGTCAATACCCAACAGAACACCTTATTTTGTACATTAAAAAATCCAAAATTATCACAAAATAAGTGAGTACATAGTACATAAAGATGTATACAGCTATGGACATTGTTGAGTGGGGCAAAAACAATGTGGGCCAAGAGTAAAGCTGGGAGGATTTTATTTGTACTGGCCCCTTGTAGTAGTACTTGTTAGTGGGTTCTTGGAATTACCCATATGGTTTAAATGTGGTCTGGTGGCCCCCAATCCCTAGGCAGGCTGTGATAACAGCAGAGAAGATAAGGTGATTCAACTTCTATCTCCTAGAAAAGGGTATATAAAGCTTAGTGTATTGATTTTCTGTAGGGGTAAAGTCCTGTAAGTAATTTATGTTATATTATTGAGGGTAATTTCTCTCAATGATAGCACAACTATAATCAAGAGATTTGTCTTTATTATATAATAGTGCCCCTATGTGGCAGGAATATTTGGAAGCATTGGATTGTGGTCCCAAGATACTTGATGTTGCCTGAGATTTTCTTTCCTGGATGGCATTGTAAATTATAAAGTGGATATGTATTTCCAAAGTATAACTTGCAGTGGCATGAAGAAGATTGGGCTTTCTTCATGCACAAAAATTCATGTGCTGGATTTGGTGCATGAATAATATTGCAGATGGGCTTGTCAGCCCCCTCTGCATTTAGTAAGTTCCAAATTTGGGCAGCAGTTCACCCCAATTTGGGACTTGGGTAAATTAACTTTTTTGGTTTCCTAATTTGGCAATTTCCTCATTTAGCAGGAAAGCCGCCAGGCTGGGTGTGCGGCCTGCAGAGGGCTGGCAGGTGGCTGCGCGGTCTGCAGTTGGCCTATAAAAGACTGAAGAGCCAAATTTTAAATTTTTAAATTTTTTTGATGCAACCTTTTTGCAGCAGCTTCCCAATCAGGGGGAGCAACTGCAAATAATTTCCTTCATTGCTTTGCACTAATGTGCTGCAAAAATTTATTCCTTGCACTATTTTGTCAGGAATATTACTTACAGAAGCATAGCACAGGGAAAGGGCCTAGCTAGTATGGTATCATGCTTCATAGGCATCCCAGAACACCCAGGGACCAAGGTTCCTGAGCCTCCCTCTGCATTATCACCCATGAAGCCCTGGGTATACTCCTGTCATAGAGATACACATCTCAAAGAAAGTTATACTGTTAGGTATGTAATATGGACATGATCAACCTCAAGATAAGAACACATACCTGGAAGGTCCTGCACAGAGTGTAAAGGACAGCAGATAGGGACAACTGCATCAAACCAATTTGTGCAAAATATGGTGCAAATGGCATTATATCTGCAGATTCTTCCTTTGCCCCACTAGCATCAGGATATAGAAGATGCTTGCTCCCTCCTCCACCCCCCTGAAAATACATCACCCTTCTCCATGATGATGAAGTGGACTGATTTATTCATGAAGCCTTGTTCAAAGTTCCTGACTAATAAAAAGAGCAATCTTTTATTTGGCGCTATGGGCCAATTACTCCTTGGCCATCCACTACTTCAAAGAAGAGCCAATCTCCACTCAGATCTGCCAGGCCTTGATTGCTAGAAGTTTTTCTTGGATCACAAGTCAGAAATTCTTTGGTAACTCCAAAGATAAGATGTGTATAGCCATATATGTGAAATGGGCAACCATTCTAAGCCTTGTAGTCTTTGACACTGAATCTGTGAGAGAGAGGGGGTTAAACTAACTGAATTTGGCTCCCATTCTGGTGAGACAAACCATCAAGATGACATCCAGCAAATCACTGGAATGGCCACTCTGAAAGGGGTCCAAAGAGAGGACATAGAGGAAAGCTGTTGAAATTAGTCATTAATTCTCAACAGAGACAGGCCTGCAAGAAGCCAGGGAGTACAAGTGGAGGTACACACTGGCATTTTGAGTGGCTCTTGGGGACCAAATCTCTTCTCTTCTGGCAAGGGGGAGGGAAGCACAAGAGTTTCCTCAACTGGGTGATCACCCAGGTCAAGGTCCAGGGAGTACAAGTCAAGATCATCACAGGTAAGGCTTTTAACTAGAATCTCTCAAGTGGAGAGAAGGTCATTAGTCCTTCCTGGAAGGTCATCAAGACGGTACAGGAGCCTAATGAGGTCTTCTCCTAAATGATGGGCAGAAAAAGAGATAAATCTCCAAAGGTCTGGGGAGGTGGACCAAATGAATAACAACACTGGTTCCAAAGAAAACATGGAAAATTTAAGAATTGGGAATAGCATTCTTAAAGTCTCCAGGAAATTTGATGGCCTGGAGTGGAATTTTTGGGGCGCCAAAAGTAACAACAATATTCTGGTAAGGTATCTGGAAAATAAATGAACCAACAGTAGTCTAACCACTTGTAAATATCTTGGTGGAGGCCACAGGGATCTTTAACAAAAATCAAAGCAAGAACAGGTCCAAAATCAAGCAAAAACAAAAGAGTTTCAGAATTTAAGAAAGTCATTATGCTAATGTCTACTTGGAATATAGGTTCAAATGAGATTTGTGAAGGCAAAAATAGGTAAGTTGATACTTATACACTGACACTAGCTATTGGAGCTTGGAGAAAGCAGCCATGGACAACAGGAACAACATTAAGGTAATAAAATGAAGTATTTTTACTAAAAGTTCAAACTAGAAGACTCCAAAAGAGTCCAAATAATAAAAATGAGTTTTAATAAACACCAAAGCTTATTTAATAAGAGAATAGGGAAGCAGAGACCAAAAGTTCCCTTTCTTGACTTAAGGGGTAGAATTTGGGTTTGAATGATCCCCTGGCAGAACCAGGTCATCTAATTGGTTAGAGGAGAAATTTTGCAGGGCAGGTTCAGAAGGACCAGAAGGTTTCACACTAATTTATGACTTACATTTTGATTGGCTAGCATGCTTGTGGGGCTTCAAGGACCCATTTGAATCTGAGGGCAACAATGTCAGGGAACCAAACCTGATCTGACGGCTTGTTAGCGTTTGGGAACTGGCGGTTTGCGGACTGGGTGGACAGGGCCCACCAAAGGATTGGCGCTAACTTAATGAGATAGGGCATTGACTTGTCCACCCAGGACCACAGACAGGCGGCAGGGAAATAGTATCTATTACTCATGTGAGAGTAATTTATACAATCTCAAATAGCTTTTTGGTATGGTTCAGGGGAAGCTCAGCAGCAGATGCAGGTATTGGTTTGGGGGTGATGGGTGATTCCATGTCTAATTGATAGCAGGAAGCTATATTTATCTCTGAACAGGCGGGGATTGGTAACATACCAAGGGCCTTTCCTGTTGTATCTGGTTAACTCTTTAGTTCTGGCCAAGGGATCCCAGGCTAATATATTGTCTGCAGTGTAGTCCTTGTACTTGGGCTTCAAGGGGTATTCTGTAAAATAGACAGGACTAAATGGGGCACTTGGCAGTTGTTACTTAGCTGGCAGATTGACAGGAGGGTCAGATGATCTTTGAGTTAACTGGCAGATGACAAGAATAAAATATGGCAATAATTGGGGAAACAAATATCTCATAACCTTTATTTAAAAATGACAATGGGGATTGATCTTGGCCTGGCAGGTATTTATACCACACTGCCAGGCTTCATTTCCTGGTCAGGATTCCTGAGCTTGGGTGGTTTGGCATCAGGATCTTAGATGGCAGTGTGGCGTTTGGCACTGGTAGGTTGCCACTGGTTGCTTTGGGATGAGAAGACTTCAAATCCTTCTGTTTGATAACTTGGGCGTCAGGTGCCTCTTCATGTTCAGTGCACTTCCTGGGATTTGGGGGAGTTTGGAATAACTCTCATTGGGGAACTTGTGCATTTCACCAAGAAAATTGCTGGTGTCAGGTATTGATACCTCAGGGAAATTCCCAGCATCTTGCACTGGCAGTTTGCTGGCAGAATACTGCGTGGTGATTAAAGGGTTGGGTCCTGGTGGGTTAGCAACAACTTTATCAATTGATAGTGGGATATCAGATTCCCAGCCTTTGGATCTGGTGGCCTGCAAAGGGTTTTGTCCAGGGTTTGACTCTGGTTCTGTACTTTGGGATTCAGGTGCATCCAAATTGTCATTCCTGACACCATCCCTTTCTTCCCCCAAAACTTCCCCTTTCTGGGACTTCCTACTTAAGTATTGTTGGATGGCTTGTTTGGCATTGGTCAGATTGCTCAAGGGTTCCCAGGTGTTTTCTTCAAGGGGGTACCCTACCCACTTAATGTAGTACTGGGGGTCTTTTAATGGAATTGGTTGCCATGGATGTACTTAACTTCATACTCCTTTGAGTGGTCCTTCTGGATTGGCAGGGGGACTAGACTTAATCTTCTGGTGGGGAAGAGAGTTCCCATCTTTTTTGACCAGTAGAGCGCGGTGGAATACATTGTGGATCTTCCATGTGGTGGCAGATCTAACTTGAAGGCAACTTCTCTAATGAGCTTGGTGATCTTGTGTGGCCTGATTCTCCTGTAGGCTAATTTTCTGCAAGGCACATGTAGGGGCACATTCCAGGAGTCCAGATAGACCTTGTCTTCAACTTGCAGGGGTTTTCCAGGGGTCTGTTTTCAATCAGCAAAGGCCTTATACATCTGTAATGCTTGGTTCAGGTTTTCTAGGCATAAAGTTTGAGTTTTGTGGATCTGTTTAATCCAGGCACATTCAGACGGGTTAGTTTCCTTGTTCTTAATTCTAGGGTTCCATGTAGGGTCAAACCCATAGTTGGCTTTAAAGGGGGACATTCCAGTAGACACATGGTCATTGCTGTTGTAGGCGTACTGTGCCATGGGTAGCATCTCAGCTCAGCTATCTTGGTTGGCATTGGCGTAGCATCATAGGTATTGTTCAAGTATTTGGTTCACTTGTTTAGTCTGGCTGTTGGTCTATGGATGATATGATGTATATGTATAACGCTTTACCCCTAAGTCCTTCATCACCTGAGTCCAGTAGTTGGAGGTGAATTGAGGTCCCCTATTGGTGATAATTTCTGCTGGAGTGCTGTGTTGAGTGAGGATGCGGCTGTGGAAACGTCTAGCTGTCTCTGCAGCAGTACAGTGGGTGGTGGTAGGGACAAAGTAGGACATTCTAGTGAATTTATCTACCATGACTAGAATTGCATTGAAAAAATTGGACAGGGGGAGTTGTACAATATAATCCATTGAAACAGATTTCCAGGGTCTTGCCGGTATGTCTAGTGATCTTAGCAGTCCTTCAGAGATGAATATAAGGGTTTTTGTCCTTCCACATGTCTCACAACCTTTGATGTAGGTGGCCATATCTTTGTCCAGTTGGGGCCAAGCATAATTCCTCTTGATTATTTGGAGTGTCTTGAGTCTGCCAGGGTGGCTGGCTGTCACGGTAGGTTCCATTATGCCAGGAATTATCCGCCTAAGCAAGAAGGCTCAAAAAGCCGGGAAACCTTTATCAAAATTGACCAAGTTAACGGATATAAATCAAACAGCTGATTGGAAATGGGTTACGGCTGCTCCAGTCTGTCAGCTGAAACCAGTTCTTCCTTGCAAATTGATGTTGATAAATTGGTGTAATTTGAGGGTCACCTGATACAAGCTTGTTAATCAGCATGGTTGTCAGAAATTGGTCACACAAGGGTTCTTTGCAACCTGGATCAGATACTTAATTGACAATGTGGAAGGAATAGGAGGCCAAGATTCAGGTGGTATTGCTTAGTCAATTTTTGATATATATTGAATAATTTTCACTATTTCAATTCTAAGAGTTGAGTCCTCCCAAAATTTTACTCAATAAAAATCATTTATCCCTAGTTCTAATTTACTTTTCAAAATGCATCCTGTGGTTGGGTTGTTATGATATATTCTGTACAATCTAATTCTCAACTAAATCATTTCTGGAAGATGGGGCCCTGCAGTTGGAACTTTGTTGTTGGTGCTGCCCAATGTCAATTTTGTGCCAGCTGATCTTGAAGCCCCCATTCTGGAGACTAAAATTGTGTTGCCTCCCAATGTCCAGAATTTTATTCTGAAGATACGTTGATGCTGTCTCAGGCCATTTATCTTGGGCTACTTTGGTTAGGATTAATTGTTCTTCTTAATCCTTGTATTACAATTGGAAATTTTACAAAAATATATCTGAAGCCACGTTGGTGGCTAATCATTAATTCTATGTGGATTTTGGTGGTAAATCCCATCACTTAGAAACAGCTTCATACTATCCCACAATTTCTGTCACATTACTCAACTCTTCTACTTCTGAGTTTTTGGAAGAATTTTGTCATGAATTTGTGTTTCTTTTCTCCTTCTCTGTCAAGATATCTGTGTTTAACATGTTTATTTGTATCAGTTCTTTTCTGAGCTTTCAGTTGGGACTTTTCTTTAATTTGTGATTTCCATCTTCAGTTGTAGTTATTGAGACTGGATCTTCTGTTTCCTATTTCTGTTGTGCCATGTCATTTTAGCATCCAGAGTATTTTTCCTTCTCCACCCACTGATGAAATTTTGCGTTAGGTTTTGTCAGCATTATCATTCTATTCTGATTCAAGCCTTAGGCACAAATCCCAAGTTTACCATGTGATGACAAAGGTTTCTGAGGATGCTTGTGAATGATTGTTGTCTGCGGTGGAGTGCAATCCACATGTTTTAACTGAAAGTGCATCTTATATCCTTTGTTAAAAAAATTGTGTGTATCTATTGAGGAGCTCAAAGTATATTGTAAGCTGTACGCCTTCCATTGGGGTACTACTCCGCTTTCAATATTCCTTTCTCAGTTTCTTGCCTACTGCCGTATAATTGATGTTCCTGAGGTGAATAAACTCTCAGTGTTGTGGTTAGCAGTTGACCAGAATGCCCATGATTTGGCGGTTTGGGATTCCCTGTTAACCACAACTGAGGCCCTGGTAAGCCAAATTCTTTCCCTGGTCTCAAACTTGCAACTTCCAAGCAAGGTACATTAAGAATTGAGGACAAACCCGCTGCGCGCTCCTGGTTTTCTGGTCCTTGTTCTGCAGTAGTTCCTTCCAACCAAAGTCAGAATTGTTCTCCCCATAGCTCTTCTCAGTTGCAATTGGCAGTGGTGAACAAACCCGCCAATGTAAATGAGGCACCAGTGGTGACTGGTCCTTTTAGTTCTTTGGCAATGCTTCAGCACATCATACCTGCAAAGCCTTCTGTGGTTATGTCTGAAGAGTTGTCCCTTGTTCCCATTGATTGTGATCATCCTGTCCTTCCTGATGCTATCCAAGAAATGATTGAGCATTATTTTCAGGAGCACCCTGCCTCCTTAGCTGCTGTCTTATCACTAAAGAGAAGCAAGATCCTGCTGAGGTTGCAACATTTGCAGCAAATAAATCTACTTCTGGTTACTTCTTGTTTTATGGTAGTATAGATAACGGTCAAACTATCTATTGGCCAGCCATTCTGTTGGATACAGGTGCTTCCAAAAACTTCATGAGTGTTGAGACTGCGGATCTGCTGCAACTCAAGTATCATCCTGGAATGATGGTTAGGAGTGGAAACTATCAAACGTTTTCCTCTTTCCAGCTGAAGAAGCCAGTGACATTTGTAGTTGCGGGTCAATTTTTTACTGCAAGGTTCTCTGTTTGCTCTTCCCTGATGTTCCTATTATTTTGGGGGTGGAATGGTGGAGAGATCATAATGTATCAACCTTACTGAAAGAAAATGTGCTACAGGTGGAAAACTCTTTGGGTATATCTATTCATATTCCGCTTTTAGGTATGTCTAAATTGGAGCAATCTTCTCAGACCATTTAATTGGTTCCTGTCCCTGTCCCCGCAAGTTCAGATATACCGGCATGTTTGCAACCCTGGTCTGTGGCGTTTGACGCCACCAGAGGCAAGGTACTTCCCAAGCACACTCAGTTTGACTTTGACTTTAAAGAACTGTTGATCTGATTTGAATTGCGTCTCCTATTTACCCTATAACTTTGAAGGAAGACATATGTTTGGAAGAGTGGACTTGTGACATGTTGGCAAAGGGCTATATTTTTAAAAAGGTTCTGGCAATCTGCTTCCTGTTGTTGTTTGTTCAAAAGGCTGATTGGTATCTTTGTCCTTGTGTTGACTACAGAAATTTCAATAACATTACAATCCCTGATCCCTACCCTTTACCTCTCAAAGCCCAGATCTCTAGGTGTGTTGAGAAGGCTAAGGTGTTCTCAAAACTTGATCTGTTGAATGCTTTCAATCAAATAAGGATTTCAGAAGGAATAGAATGGTTAACAGCATTCAGAACCAAGAAGGGCATCTTTCAGTTCCGTGTAATACCTTTTGGATTGAAGAATGCTCTGGCTTGCTTTCAGTGGCTAATTAATTCAGTCTTGGGGGATCTCATAGGTGTATGTTGTGAATCCTGCTATTCACTGTATTTTGATTTTGCTTTTGGTGGGCCATTTAAAAGACAAATCTCTTGCTTTTGCTTTTGCCTCTCAAAAGGAGTTGATGACTGAATTGGGAAGTACAATTGTTTGCTTTCTTGATCCTGCGCAACTCACTTGCCCCACTCATGCTAGTGGCAAGTGATCCTACTGTCCAGGTAGTGTTTTGTGGTATTCCTAACCAATATATATTACATTCCATAATTACCAATAAAGATTAAGTTCTATTCACATTTTCATCTTTGTGTCTTCTGTACTTCCGCGCCTCTCTCTAGCCACAACTAGTAGAGATTATTCATCCAGGGCTGCAAGGTAAATACATAGCCTTCCCTGCATCTAACTTGGACTTAGTACAAATACAATCCTAAGGTTAGGATTTCCTGTTGTATGTCTGTGCCGCACCTCAGAACGCAACAAAAATGGTGCTCACTAAAGGGGTTGTAAGCCCCTTGGTTATCCCTTTTGCATCCACGTTTTCAGGTCCTTTGCCTCCGCCTATACAAGAGCTGACTTCACCTGAAATTACTAGCCCTCCTATCAAAGAAGATATTTCTGACCTGCCTATTGTCCCTACTGTACTGAACCTCCGGAATGGTCCCTGCCTAGTTTCTTACCCCATGGGTACCCCTGACTTAGACCAAGTCATGTCAGTAGCCCTTGGGATAGCTTGTGAAGGAGCCATCCCTTGCCTTCAGCTGAAGTTCAGTCAGGCTGAATACTTTGAATTAATTGTGGCTCCTCAATTTCCACAGCATCTCCTCTCAGCGGCTGGCTCTGCTGAGCACTTACTATTGTCCTTTGTGCAGCCTGCCTTGGCCCACCATCAAATGGTGTTGGGGCTCCATGTCCAAGAAATCTTGTCTCTACAAGCAGCAGTTACTCATCACTGGGATCAGTTTGCTGCCTACCAACAGTGGATTCATTCCCTGTTTTCCTTGATATCTGACAATCAGCGTAACTCTGTTACCTCCCAGACCCATTTGGTTAATTCTATTGAACAAATGTGCCAGTCCATCCCCAAATACATGAGAGAGTGTCTACACAAGTTTCACCAGCTAGAACAACCCTGGCAAACTCAAGTAGATTCCACCTTAAACGCTTATCTCACCAACTTCAAACAGCTTGTGCAACAACTCAATGCATTCAGTACGTATTCCTTTAAGCAACTACAGCAGGTAGCAGACTTTGCTATTGACAGCCTTAATGAAATCAGTGCGGCGTTTGATCAAGAAAGGGCTACCACTGCTGCTGCTATAGCCAAACTCCAGAGTCAAGTGAATGAATTAGCTACGCCTAAGCCAGATGTTATGCCCTCTCCCCCCTTCTGATGATTTGGTAGATTGAGAGCAAAGAATATGGGACACTATTCAAGCGCTATGTACAACTACTTGCAGTCAAGGACGTCCTTCTGAGGCTCCTCAACCTGACCCCCAGGTGCTTGAGTTGACTGCTCAAGTTGCAGAGCTACAGCAAGAACTTGCCGCCCTATGTGAAATTATGGCAACTGCTGCTAGCCCAGTTGGGATTATCAATGAAGATGGTTGCTGCCCTGGCTTACCAGGAGCTCCTCAAATCCAATGCGCTAGGGAACTAATTGCCTTAGCTAACAAGGTGGACTAATTGAAGCAGGACCATACTGAACTGGATAGAGACGTACAAGAGATGAATGACGTGATTGACTCTGTTATTGATAAGTTTGCCCCTTGCCTCTCAGTATGGCCATCTCTTACTTCTAGACTGGCTGAGCTCTCCACAATAGTGATCACCCAAGGTCTATGCCTAGATGTTACCACACAACAGGCCACTCAAGCTGTTGATACGGGTGCCTGTGCTGTTGAGACCCTGACTACCCTTGAAGAGAGTGTTTATCAGCTATGGGCTAGACAGCCCCCCTCTGAATCCAAAGCAGAGTTTTCCCCGCGTATAAACGTACTTGATAGCAACAATGGTGATCCAACTCCCAAAGCACACTTCAAGCCTACCTTTAAACAAGTCTTTGATCCCAAAACCTCAACCATTGCAGCTTTCCTAACTATCTACAAAACTGCCATGAGACAAGCTTCAGACAAAGTTAAGAAAGAACATATTCTGACCTGTCTACATCTGACTTGCCAGGAGGTGGTGGTGCCTGAGCTGCCCTCCATTGAGACGTGGGAAGATATGAAGCAGCTTCTGATTGACGAGGTTGGTGGTGACCTTAGCCTGGAAATAAAGAAGGAATCCTTCATGTATATTGCTTTCAAACCTAAAGAGACACTAGCTGAGTTTGCAGACAGATTCTACATGGAAGGACAACAACTGATAACAAGCCAACAGTTGACAGCCCATGAAGCTTACATGGCTTGCGCTCAAGCCCTCAAAGTTAACCAGCTTCTGTGCCTTCACTGCAAAGCGCATAAGGCTATGCTTTGCTCTATTAAGAGCATAAAGACGCTGTTGCAAGATATGCACCTTACCCACTCTGGAGCAGTTGTTAGGGAAGGTCAAGCTACTTCTAACTCTGGTTCTTCTTCCTGTGGTCCTCACATTCTTACCATGAACTTGCAAAATCCTCCTTGACGCCAAGGTTGCCACAACTGTGGTCAGATAGGTCATCATTCTCAAGTTTTCACCAACCCACAGGTTGAAGGAGCTGATCCAAAAGAGCAGGTGGGAAAAGAACCGTCATCCTAGAGGCAGAGACGCTCTCATTTGACAATTCTTCCCAGTCTCTTTCAATCCCTACCTCTATATCTGATGCCAAGCCTGCTAATAATGAGGCTCCCCCTATCCTCCTCTTGTTCCACAATATCTCTGACAACTCTGACCTGGATGACTCTGATGCTGACAACACTGATGCATATGGGTACTCTGTTCTGGCTGTTCCTGAAACCATTGCAGTCCCCTATAAATTATACTCAGGAAAAACTACAACTACCACTAAGCCTTTGCCTAAAGCCAAAGAAATTGTCTCTTGCCCTTACCTCACTCAGGCTAAGAGGTCCCCTGTGCTAGTGGAGTTGTCAGAAGAAGCTGCCAAGGTTGCTGACGCTGTCTTCAAGAATGTGTCTGTTTTGCTCTCTCTCCAGACTGTTTATAAGGAGTTTCCAGGATTAAAATTCATGATTGAGAAGTGGGATAAGGAACTATCAGAGGCTCAAGATATCTTGGCTGTGTTTTTACCCTTTGGTTGCACTACCACTCAAGTGGAGATATCCATTCAAAAAGTGAAGATCAAGGCCGTTTTAGACACTGGCTTGCCAGTCAACGTTGTCTCCTCCAAGCTAGTGAGGAAACTCAAACTTGCTCCTGACCTTAAATTTCACCAGTTGTATGGCACAGCTGGGCTGTCTATGACCCGTGCCATAGGGGCGTACTCTGCTCTACCCATGCAGTTTGGCAAACTTCTTCTAGCTGCGCCAGCAGTTGTCTTGGAAAACAAGAGTTACAATCTCTTAGTTGGCACCCAGTTCCTTAGGGAATATAATGGGATAATCAACTTAAAAGATGGTTACCTCTCTATTCTAGGCTATGAAGTCCCCTTGATCTTTGAAGAGCAAGTTAAAGTTCCTGGAAAGTGCCTCAAAACATGTGCCTTGGAATATCCCACTGGGGTTTTCAACCTCAAATATTGCACCCACTCCTCAAACATGAAATGTCCACCCATGTTTTGTCCTGCGTCTGAAAGGATCCCTCTCCTAGCCACGTCTGCTGTCATCATCCCTCTTGGCTCCCAGGTCATCCTAGACTCCCAGATATCATATGAACTACCTGAACAAACCTTCTTGGAGTTGTACTCTCCCCCTTTGTTAGGACACAACAAAGCTTATCTCTATCCTGGGATCCTAGATGTCTCCCATAAGGACCCTGTTCAATTGTTGGTAGCCAACCTGACTGCTCTCTCCATGACTGTGTCTAGGGGACAGGTTGTTGAATATGGCAAGTTGTTGAGCGCTCCTGATGTCCTGTCTCTTCATCCCTTTGACATGTTCCAAGACTTTAACCTACCTGAGGATGAGCCCCAAGTCCTATCCTTGTTCACTGCGCAAGACTTTCCACAGTTGTCTCCAGTTTAACAGAAAGAGGTGCTAGACTTGCTAGACCAATTTTACAACATCTTTTCAAAGGACAGTACCAATTATGGGTTAGCCAAAGGCATTATCCATCAGATTGACACTGGCAATGCTCCTCCCTTCTGTGCTAAACCATACTGTCACAGCCGTGTAGAGGACGCCCAGGTGTCTAAAGAGCTCAAACAACTGTTGGATGCTGGGCTGCTGGCACCTTCCCAAAGTCCTCGGCATCCCTGCTACTCATCTTAAAGAAGAAAGATGGAGGTCATTGTATTGTGATGGACTATCACCAATTGAACTCTTTGACCAAGAAGGACTCATATCCCTTGCCGCGTATTGATGATGCTCTCTGACGTCTTGGAGGCTCTAAGTTCTTCTCTGCATGGGATCTGGCGTCTGGATAAGCAAGTTGACCTATTGCTCAAGGATTGTCAAAAAACTGCGCTCATTACCTCTGAAGGGCTTTTTGAGCCTACTCAAATGCCGCAGGGACTCTGCAACGCCCCAGCCACCTTCCAAAGGACCCTGGACTCCATCCTCCGCAACTTGAAGTTGTTGTGCATCCTAGTATACTTGGATGATATAACAGTTTTCAGCGCTACCTTCACCAATCACCTGGCTCATCTCAAAGAGGTTTTCATAAAGATTTGAGAAGCTGGCCTTAAGCTAAAACCTTCCAAGTGCGCCTTCTTCAAAGAACGTCTTGAATTTTTGGGCAATAAAGTAACCCAGACCAGGATTTGCCCAATGACTAAGAAGGTTGAGTCCATTGACAAAATGCTTCCACCCACCAACCTGCAAAAGGTACAAGTCTTTCTAGGGATGATGGGCTACTATAGACAGTTTATCCCTGACTTTGCCAATAATAGTAAACCTCTAGTCCAGCTGTTATGTAATTTCCCTTTCAAATGGACTTCCAGTCAGCAGTAAGCCTTTGAGACCCTTAAGCAAAAACTCAAAGAGGCGCCAATACTAGTATATCCTGACTATGATAAGGAGTTCATCCTATACACTGATGCTAGCATATTGCTATTGGAGCTATTATGGCCCAACTAGACAACAAGGGTGTAGACCATCCTGTGGCTTACACTTCCCGTGTGCTAAAAAACATGAGAATAACTACAGTGTCACAGAGAAGGAGTGCCTTGCTGTGTTTCATGCAGTCAAGCAGTTTTGTCACTATGTATATAATACCCACTTCACAGTTGTCACTGACCACGCTTTGCTTAAGTGGTTACAACAGCTTAAGGAGCCTGAATGACGCCATGCTAGATGGGCTCTATGTCTGCAAGGATATGACTTCACTGTGCTTCATTGCCCTGGGATCCAGCACCAGAACACTGGTGGGCTCTCCAGAATGCCCATTCTTGCTTTGCATCCTGCAGAGGCTGATTGGTTATACAAACTAATTGGGTACCCTTCTTCTTGGGAAATAGAGACATAAGAGGTACAACTTTCCTTGTCCAAGCTATCTAAAGATACCCTCATATGCAATAATCAACTCTTCAAGAAGGTATGAGACTAGTATCTGCCTTATGTATAACTCAATCTTTGCCTCTTGTTGGTGTCACAAGCTCATAAAGAGACTGGGCATGGAGGCATTGCCAAGACCTATGACTGGCTTCAAAAGAATTACTTCTAGGAGAACCTTTGCCTGCTGATCCCAGACGTCATATCTAGCTGCCACAACTGCCAGCTGCAGAGGCCTTTAGCAGCTGCCCACAAGTTCAAATTAGTCCCCCTGCAACATGCCTTTCACACTATCAGCATTGACGCAGTAGGTCCTCTCCCCCGCTCACGTTCTGGATGTTGCTTTATTATGATTGCTGTTGATCACTTCAGCAAGTGGGTAGAGGCTTGCCCTACAAAGGACATCACGGCTAAGACAACTGCTGCTTTCCTGTTACAAGATGTTTTCTACTGCCATGGCTGTCCTCAAGTGTTGCTCTCAGATAATGGGACTAATTTTAATGTCAAACTGGTAACCTCTGTTGTTGAAGCTTTGGGATCACACAAATCCTTCTCTGCCCCCTACAATCCTTCTACCAATGGGGCAGTTGAGCGTGCAAATTCAACACTGGTCTCTATCATGAGGAAGCTCATCTACTCTTACGCTGCCAACTGGGACCTATACTTACCTGCTGCTCTCTTTGCATACTGCCTTAGCAAACATTGTGTCACTGGATACTCCCCTTTTTCTATGCTGTATGGACAAGAGGCTACTACCCATTGATTTTGGGGCCCCCCTGCTTACCTCTGATAAGGCCATGGATCCTGACAACCTCATCAAGGACCTAGTCAACTGCATAATTGATATACAGGCCACTGCCTACACTTCTGCATACAAGACTAAGATGCTTGAGCTCTCTCCTGATAATGCTGGACACTCCCCCTGCCTGAATTCAATGTTGATGACCATGTACTTTACTACCAACACAGAGTAGGTGGTTGTACTCATAAGTTGGGCTCTCTATGGATTGGCCCTTTAGAAGTGACCTTTAAACAAGGGTCCAAATACACCGTAAAGCTCCTCTCCAGTGGCTGTCCTTTTGCTTGAGTACACACAAAGTTCCTTCATAAATTCCACCCCCCTAAGGCCAATCTAGGGGAGGGCAATGTTGTTAATCCCGCTATTTGCTGTATTTTGATTTCGCCTTTGGTGGGCCATTTCAAAGACAAATCTCTTGCTTTTGCTTTTGCCTCTCAAAATGAGTTGATGACTGAATTGTGAAGTACAATTGTTTGCTTTCTTGATCCTGCGCAACTCACTTGCCCCACTCATGCTGGTGGCAAGTGATCCTACTGTTCAGGTAGTGTTTTGTGGTATTCCTAACCACTATATATTACATTCCATAATTACCAATAAAGATTAAGTTCTATTCACATTTTCATCTTTGTGTCTTCTGTACTTCTGCGCCTCTCTCTAGCCACAACTAGTAGAGATTATTCATCCAGGGCTGCAAGGTAAACACATAGCCTTCCCTGTCATCTAACTTGGACTTAGTACAAATCCAATCCTAAGGTTAGGATTTCCTGTTGTGTGTCTGTGCCGCGCCTCAGAACACAACAAGTGTATGTGCCATTGCATATATGGATGATATCTTGGTGTTCTCTCCAGATGAGGAGTTGCATAAGGCCCACCTGTTGTCAGTTGTAGAGTGCATTCTCCAGGAAAACTTGATCACTAAAAGGAGTAAGTGTAAATTCTTTAAATGTAAGGTTACCTTCCTGGGTAATATTATCTTTGAGGATGATCACACCATTGCCCCTGACAAGGAAGCTGCGGTTCAAGAGTATGCTACACCTGTGACAGTATCCCAACTTTGTAGTTTCTTGGGTACCTGTATGTTCTTGAAGAATTTCACCCCTCACTTGTCTGAAGTGGCCGCCCCTTTTTATTTAGCAAGCAGGAAGACAACTTTGGTCTGGACGCCGAGTGCGTAAACGCGTTTGCAGCAGTCAAGGCTCTTCTGTTGTCTTCCCCTGTGTTAAGACATGTGAATCCTGAGCTCCCTTTTGTGGTTTCCACAGATGCCTCCAAATACGCTGTAGCTGGTTTGTTACTGCAAACTGCTAGTGATGCTGTGGAGAGACCTGTAGGGTATTTCTCCTGGAAGATGGAGGCTCGTGAATGCAATTACATGATTTACAACAAGGAACTATTGGCAGTTGTGGAATCTTTAAGGCATTGGCATCACCATATCATGTTGGCATGTTATCCATTTATAGTAAGAACTGACCATAAAGCTCTTCTATATTATTGGCAACCCAGGGTTTTGTCAGGTTGTCAATCCAGATGGCATGGTGATCTGACAAGATACAAGTTCAGCCACAAGTTTATTAAGGGATTGGAAAATAACTTGGCCAATGCACTAAACAGGAATCCTTCCCATCTCCCAGATGCTAGTATGGATGCCAAGTTTAACACACATACTATGATTTCAGGTGAGGTTGTGGTGCCTTTCATATTGTCTCCACCTGCTGCTCTGGCTACCATGTCCTTAACTGAGGGTGCAGACCTGGACTTATATTTCAAAGTTAAGTTCCTGCAACCTCTGTCCAAAGGTTATGATAGGCTATTGGAGCTAGCATATGAAAACCCAGTGGATCAGCCTCAGGGTTATCATAATTTAGGTCCCATCCTATATCATTAAGGTTGCTTGTGGGTCCCAGAAGGATATATTTGGGATGAAATCATGGAGACTCATCACACCTGTCCAACGGCAGGCCACCCAGGGAAAAATAAAACAGTGGAACTAATCTGCGGCCAGTTTTCCTGGAAAGGTTTGACAGTGCAGGTGGCAGCTTTTGTTTGCAATTGTCTGGTATGTGTTTGATCTAAGGCAAGCTGGAGAAGGACTATAGGTTTATTGGTTCCACTGCAGCCTGCTACAGAACCCTGGACGTCTGTATTGGTGGATTTCATTGGTGAACTTCCCAATTCCAATGGATTTAACGCAATCATTGTGGTGGTAGATTGTTTCACAAAAATGGCGCACTTTGTACCTTGCTCAACCACAATTACTTTGGTGGAAACAGCTAGGTTGTTTGTGAATAGAATATTTTCCCTACATGGCATCCCAATTGAGATTTTGAGTGACCGCAGGCCCCAATTCATTGCTCAGTTCTGGGAAGCTTTTACTGAGATTCTAGGTATCAAATTGTGAAGTTCCACAGCTTTTCACCCCCAATCTTATGGACAAACGGAGAGGGTAAACCAAAGTTTAGAGGTCTATCTATGTTGCTACACTAATGCACAACAAGATGACTGGTGTGATAATCTACCCATGGCAGAGTTCACATATAATAACACCCCTCACACGTCAACTCAAGCATTGCCCTTCTATGCCAATGAGGGTTACAACCCTTCTTCTAATATAGGTCCTTGTTTGGTTAGCAACGTGGAAGCTGCAACTGATCAGGCTGCTGCATTGAAGCAGGTTCATCAGGAGCTCCAGGTTACTCTTGCTGCCGCTGTGACAACTTACAAGGAATACACAGATTGCAAGCACCAGGAAGGTCCAAATTACAGGCCAGGTGATCTAGTAATGGTTGATGCTTGCAATATGAAACTGAAGGTTCCCTGTTGTAAGTTAGGGCCTAAGCAAGTTGGCCCCTTCAAAGTTGAACTTCAAATTGGTCCCTCTGCTTATTGGCTGGATTTACCTCCTGCTTTCAAGATTTTCCACACCTTTCATGAATGTCTTCTTACTCCCTTTAAAGGTACAGAGACTCCTTCTTCCTAACCTGTTCTTGTGGAGGAAGAACCTGAGTATGAGTTAAATTGTATTTTGGCTTCCCGCAAGAATCAACAATACTTGGAATATTTGGTGTAGTGGAAGGGTTATCCTGATTCTGAAAATACCTGGGTTCCCCACTATGACTGTTCCAATTTGCCAGATCTGATTCACAAGTTCTACAAGCGCAACCCCACTACTATTGGCCACCCTGAACTTACCTTAGTTGCAATTAAACTCCCACCTGTCCACAAGAATTTCTCCTTATCCCATCTCCCAGATGGCAGTATTGTGCCTAGGGCTAAAGCAGAGGGTAATGTCACGGTAGATTCCATCATGCCAGGAATTATCTGCCCAAGCAGGAAGGCTCAAAAAGCTGTGAAACCTTTATCAAAATTTACCAAGTTAACGGATTTAAATCAAACAGTCAATTGGAAATGGGTTATGGCTGCTCCAATCTGTCAGCTGAAGCTGGTTCCCCCTTGCAAATTGACATTGATAAATTGGTGTAATTTGAGGGTCACCCAATATGAGCTTTTCAATAAGCATGGTTGTCAGAAACTAGTCACACAAGGGTTCTTTGCAACCTGGAACAGATACTTACTTGACAATGTGGAAGGAATAGGAGGTCAAGACTCAGGTGGTATTGCTTAGTCAATTTTTTGATATATATTGAATAATTTTCACTGTTTCAACTCTAATAGTTGAGTTCTCCCAAAATTTTACTCAATAAAAATCATTTATCCCTAGTTCTAATTTACTTTTCAAAATGCATCCTGTGGTTGGGTTTTTACAATATATTCCATACAATCTGATTCTCAACAGAATTATTTCTGGAAGATGGGGTCCTGCAGTTGGAACTTTGTTGCCAGTGCCGCCCAATGTTAATTTTGCGCCAACCAATTTTGCAGCCCCTCCCTCATTATTGAAACTGAAAATTGTGTTACCTCCCAATGTCCAGAATTTTATTCTGAAGATACGTTGATGCTGTCTCAGGCCATTTATCTTGGGCTACTTTGGTTAGGATTAATTGTTCTTCTTAATCCTTGTATTACAATTGGAAATTTTACAAAAAGATATCTGAAGCCACGTTGGTGGCTAATCATTAATTCTATGTGGAGTTGGGGGGAATTCCCCATCACTTAGAAATAGCTTCATAATATCCCGCAATTTCCATCACAATGTCTGTCAGATCAGGAGTTGCCCAATATTAGGGGGTGGGATAATTCTGGCAAGAGGATCAGGGATAATGAGTACACCTTATGACCAATTTTTAAAGGAATTTCTTGTTCATACTCATGGCCAGTGTTCAAAGAGCTGTTTCCCATGATGACTTGTAGGCTACACTCTGAAGTCGTCAAGCCTAGTTCCTTTGCCAGGCTGGCTTCAATGAAGCTTTTGTCAGCTCCTGTATCAATAAAAGCTTCAATCTGGCGTTTGTTCACCAGTAGTTCTATGGTCACGTAGATGAATTTGTAAGACTGAGAAGAAGTGTTTATTTGTGCTAGTGAGATTGGGGCAGTGTTCTTCTTAGGGCAGGCTCTGGTCAAGTAGCCCGCCTTGTGGCAATGAAAACAGAGTCCTTTGCAGTAGTGTCTTTGGAGTTTTTTGGGTGTCATTCCAGTTCTGTTTGAGGTTGTTGTTTGGTTTTGCAGATCTGGGAGGGGCCAGCATTCTCTTGGTTCATGATAAGGCCCTTGCACAGGGGAACTAGTCTGTCTAGGCTGAGAGTGAGTGGGTGGTGCTTCAACAGGTCCTTCATGGCTAGGTTGACTTCCTTCTGGAAGATAATAGCTGCCAGTTTATCTTTGAGTTAGGTGCAGGTCTTCAAATTGAGGAATTTGTCAATATACACTTAGATGGGGCAGGCGCCCTGATGGATTTCCAACAAGGAGTTCAGGGCGTAATATCTGGTATCACAGTCTTCTGCTGTGGCCATCAACTTGGCTTAAAACTTGGCATAGTCTAGGCAGAATTCCACGTCTTCTGCGGTGACTTTGTTAAACCAATCAAGGGCGTCTCCAGATAACGTGGCGGCTACTCCAAGTACCTTCTCAGTGTCACTGGAATAGGACAGAGCATTGGTTTGGAAATGTAGCCAGAGCACTGGCATGGCGCGGCAGGCCTCCCAAGAGATAATTTACCCATCTGGGGCATCTCCACTTTGGTGAGGGATTGATTGACTATCATGTTCTGCACCTGAGAGAAGGGCTCTTTGGCAGCTTTGGTGGCAGTGTCGGATTTATTGGGGTTGTTCAGGTTCACATTCACATTCTTCCATGTGGAAGAAATTAGGTTCTTGGTCATCATACATATGTGATAAGTGATTATCATTAAAAAGAACATACAAGATGCCCCAAGAATAATCAACATCTTGGGGCTCAGGGTACCAGGTTTAAAGTAGATCATCATAACGTCAGGGAACCAACCCTGATCTGACGGCTTGCTAGTGTTTGGGAACTGGAAGGTTGTGGACTTGGTGAGCAGGGCCCACCAAAGGATTGGCGCTAAATTAATGAGGTAAGATATTGACTTGCCCACCCAGGACCACAGACCAGCGGCAGGGAAATAGTATCTATTACTCCTGTGAGAGTAATAGATACAATCCCAAATAGCTTTTTGGTATAGTCCAGGGGAAGCTCAGCGGCAGATGTGGGCATTGGTTTGGGGGTGATGGGTGGTTTCATGTCTAATTGGTAGCAGTAAGTTGTATTTATCTCTGAACAGGCAGGGCTTGGTAACATACCAAGGGCCTTTATGGTTGTATCTAGTTAACTCTTTAGTTCTGGCCAGGGATCCTGGGCTAATATTTATCTGCAGTGTAGTCCTTGTACTTGGGCTTCAAGGGGTATTCTGTAAAATGAACAGGACTAAATGGAGCACTTGGCGGTTGTTACTTAGCTGGCAGATTGACAGGAGGGTCAGATGATCTTTGAGTTAACTGGCAGATGACAAGAATAAAATACAGCAATAATTGGGGAAACAAATATCTCATAACCTTTATTTAAAAATGACAATGGGGATTGATCTTGGCCTGGCAGGTATTTATACCACACTGCCAGGCTTCATTTCCTGGTTGGGATTCCTGAGCTTGGGTGGTTTGGCATCAGAGTCTTAGATGGCAGTGTGGTGTTTGGCACTGGCAGGTTGCCACTGGTTTCTTTGGGATGAGTAGACTTTGAATCCTTCTGTTTGGTAAATTGGGCGTTAGGTGCCTCTTCAGGTTCAGTGCTACTTCCTGGGCTTTTTTGGAGTTTTTAATAGCTCTCATTAGGGGACTTGTGCATTTAACCAAGCAAACTGCTGGTGCCAGGTATTAACACCTCAGGGAAATTCCTGGCATCTAACACTGGCGGTTTGCTTGCAGAACCCTGCGTGGTGGTTAAGGGTTTGGGTCCTGGCGGGTTGGCAACAACTTTATCAATTAGTAGTGGGCTGTAGTATTTCCAGCCTTTGGATCTGGCAGGCTGAAAAGGGCTTTGTTCAGGGTTCAACTCTGGTTCCATACTTTGGGATTCAGGTGCATCCAAATTGTCATTCCTGATAGAACCCTAAGCCTTGGTTGTATATGAAATTCCCTTTCTGGGATGATATTAAAGGCTATAAATTGGGAATGTTTGACTGGACTCTAATTTGCATTGGCATAAGTTTGGTTGGGCCTTCTTCATGTACCCAAATTCAGTTACTGCTTTTGGGGCATGAATGGGTGTATTATTTAGGCTGTCATTCAATTCCACTTTAGATAAATTCCCAATTTGGGCAGCAGTTCCCCCCATTTTGAGACTTGGGAAAACTCACATTTTTGGCTTCCCTATTGGGTGATTTCCCAAAAGAGTAGCAGGCAGGGCAAGAGCGCAGGCCACAGTTAGATTGCTGCCCCCTGGGAGTAAAAAAGGCTTTGCTCTTTCCATTTTGAATGAAAAATTACATTTTTAAAATGTTGTTTTTTGCAGCAGTTTCCCCAATTAAGGGAAACTGCTGCACATATTTTAATTTTTTTATTTTAAAATTCTGCAACTATTGGTAATTTTTGCACTGGTGTCAAGAATATTCCTGATACAAGGAGACCAGAGAGCACAAAACAAGGACCCCCTCTCAGATAAAAGACACCACCACCAAGAAAAAGGCAGGCAGCTTGATATATCACACTCATCTTGCAGTGGAATTTGAGCAGTCTCAAGCCAATGCCTGTATTCAAGTTTCAAAAGCTCCCATCTGGGATGCTATTTCCACTTCCAGCAATCATTATGTCTCCATCTTCAAATATGGTCTGATCTGTATGAGCTTATAAACACAGAAGGGAGAAAAGAGACTAAAGACTTATTTAACTGCTTTGCTGCCATGGCCCTGATGAGAAAAGAAGCTAATTCCTTCTACAACACCTTTCTCTTAAATTCTTACATTAATGTCAACCAGGCAGCTGTTGTTTTGTTCATTGAATACTCAAAAAATCAGTGGGTTGGTGTCTTTAAAGGAGCACAGAGTATTAGAAAATATGATGAATCAATCAGCTGAAGCTGCTTTAAGCAGTCTAAAGAAAGGTTGATTAAGACCACTTCTTTTCTTAATGGATGACATAGTCAATTTTTGACTAGGGTCTGGGTCAAGAGGCCCAAATTTAATAAAATAATAGTGCACCTCAAGGCCCTGTAGGCCATCTCTGACTGCTGGTTCAAGGCTGGGATGAAGGACAAGGATGGCCCTTCCAAGCAAACCAAGGCTGCAAATAAATACCAGGATATCAACAAGGCAGTCCTATCCTACATCACAAGGATATAAAGCTTTATCACCTGCAATCCATATATGCTACTCTTTTAACTAATGTTTGAGTCTTTTCCAATAATTTTGCTTGTCTTTATACCTTTATTTTATTTTTGATAGCTTTTAGCTTTTCTTTAGTATTGAGCTATTATATAGTTATAGCATAAAGTATATATCATGGATAGTATAGCTGGAAAGGACTGGTTTTGAATCAATTGACTTTTGAGATTTGCACAACCATGTTGCTACTAATTGACCCTAATGTTTTTCGTAGACTGAGAATTTTGAGGCTTTTTTTAGTCTATATAAAGTTTTTTATTTATTTTTATATGTTTTTGAATATAAAATATAAAATTTTGTTACAATAGTGCTTTTCTTAAATGTGATGCCACTATACAAGATGGTATATTTATTATTACTTTTGGTATATTGTAAATAAAGATAGCATATTTTGAGATGCAGTTTTCAAGATGCCATACTCT
Organism: Entomophthora muscae; assembly: GCA_014839935.2. NCBI lineage: Eukaryota > Fungi > Entomophthoromycota > Entomophthoromycetes > Entomophthorales > Entomophthoraceae > Entomophthora > Entomophthora muscae. Next base: position 198,762 of record QTSX02002238.1, read on the forward strand.
ACCATTGAATATCTGATCCAAATGTAATATCTGGATATGATTCTAGTGCCACCTTTTACTTGGCAATCAAGTCATTTATTGAGGAGATGATGTTGTAACTATGCTGTTTTAGCAGAGTTACAAGGGGGAAAATATTTAGAAGCTATATAATAATCTTTATTGTGAGATAGTGATTATATAGTCATGGTGAATCAATGGATAGCAGGAACATGATTATTGATCACACAGTTGGAAGGAAGAAGGAGGTGGTTTGATCCTGGTAATGAGTCAAGCACCAAAACAAGGTATCTGCCATAGGGGATCATCATCTGTTCATGTTGTGGGATTTGGTAATTTGAGTTGACTTTCTAGTCTGGCTTTGAGTGACCGGATAATTGGATTGTGGGTCACAAACCTGCTTGTTTGGAACCTTGCTGGCGGGTCAAGCCTGCGGTTTTGACACCCCCTAACTGAATATTGGCCTCCTCTGAGGGCAGGTTGTTAAGGAGGTTGTCAGGATCCTGGGCGCCGTACTGGACTAATTGTTGTTCTGTGGCAAGCAGGGCAGTTTCTTGTTGTTTTTGTCTTGCTTTGCAGGGTCTTGGGCAATTGTGGTGTAGGGTCTTGTCTTGCTTGTGTTTCCTGAGTCCTTGCACAAGGTAAGTGTTATTGTTGTTTACTTTTAGAATGATTGCTGGCCCTACTTTCTCAGTTTGTAGTTTGCTTTTATCAACGTTCATGACCCAAACTTTGTCCCCAACTTCATGTCTATCTTGGATGGGGACAAAGGTTTTTTGAAGACGTTCATTCTCCTTTTCTGTTTGTTTGCTGTTGGCCTCTGTGACTTGAGGGTCTGAACAAGGGGGACTTTACTTGGAATTTCCTGTTTGGGTCCTATCAATGCTTGAATGATATTTGGCTGTGTGCTGCATACCAACTCAAAAGGGCTTTTTCTGGTGTATCTGTTCACTTGGGTTTGGCACACAAGTAATGCAGTTGGTAGCTGCTTATACCAGTCTTCAGGTCTCCTGGCAGTGAGCTTGGCTAAGGCTTGCACAAGGCTGTCATTAAGCCGCTTTACACGTCCATTGGCCTGTGGGTGGTATGGCATTGTTACAGTGTGTTTGACCCCATTATTTGCAAGGTATATGTTGGTGGTTTTGGAGGGAAAGAACTGACCTCCATTGGTTATCAGGAGTTCTGGCTTTCCAAACTTTCTGATTATTTCTTTGCCAATAAATTGTTGTACGTTGTTGCCAGTGTGCGCCCTTACTTCTTGGGCTACTGGCCATCTTGTAGCAAAGTCAATGGTGGTGATGATGTATTTCTTATCATTGTGTTTCTCTGGCATGGGGCCAATAATGTCAAGAGCCCATACTTTGAAGGGTAGTTGTGTGTGGATGGGAAGTACTGACTTTGGAGGGGTTTTGCTTTTGGCAAACTTTTCAGATACCTCACATTGGTCTAGGACTTCTTGAACGTCACAATATAAGGTTGGTCACCTGGCCTTGTGCTTAAGGAACTCATATAGGTTTTGGCTCTTGGTATGTCTGAGGTCTCTGTGATAGCGTAGGATGATGTCTACCTTCTGGTGCGTGGGGATGTAGGGAGTGGTCATGCCGTCAGACATTTTTCTATGTAGGGTCCCGTATACGTCAGAAAATAGGTGTTTGTTTTTGATAACTGTTTCCTTTGTTATGTTGGTTGTGCCAGGGGAAACCCCTTGTCTTTTGTTTGTAGTACTAAGAGAGGCCAGTCTGGGTTGAGTCCATTTCCCCCTCTCAAGGCACAGATATACAGGCAGGGGAGGGCATCTGCCATGGTGAGCTCGGCCCCAGGTTTGTACTGTATGAGCATGTTGAATCTCTCCAAGAGCTCCATCCAGCAGGCTTGGCGGCGAGACAGATTTGCTTGAGTTTTGAAATATACAGTAGTTTTAAAAGCTATGGCAACAACCAAAAATACCTCAGGTATAAACAAAATGATTTCAGATTTAAACAAAATCCAAGCTGCCAAGATTCAGGATTCAATTAATTTATAAAATTTCAGTTAATAGATGGACTGTCAAACAAAAAACGAAATTTCACTAGCCCATTATATGAAATTATATCAAACATCAAGTGGTGTAGTTCAAATCACAAACAGAATGAACTGACGTAACAAGTGAAATGGATGGACGCTGTTCCAGAGTATATTATAATCCAATCAGGATTCACATGAGGCACTGACAGAAGAACTAAAATGAAACAAAACTTGAGCAATCTATAATCAAGATTACACAAGCACAAAACAAAATGAACTCATACAAGATGTGTAGTATGGGCAGCCTAAAATAGAAAAATAGCAGTTTAACAGCCAATCAACAGCTATTCAATTTAGGAACAGAGGCATTTTATCCATTTTCATGGCTCAAGATTTATAAAAAAAGATTTTGAGAACCTTCCAAATATGGACTCAAGATTACAATAAAAATAAATAATTAAATTTTAAAATTTCTACTTTTAGTGATTTTATCCTAGGTTTTTTACAATAGGTTTTAACAGCAATATCTTTGACAGCGCCAGCAGACAAGCCAGCAGCAGCCAGACCAGCTTCAATGGAGGCAAGGATCAGAACCTGGAGGCATATGTTTACACCCAAGCCTTTGAGGCGGGTAACAAGGAAGCTGGCCTGTACCTGACCACCGACCCCTATGGCTTTGACTTGTTCAGTAGTCACATAGTGTCTAGCTCTGCCCCTGCTCTCGTACCCACCCCTGC
>QTSX02002238.1:201509-277181 GCA_014839935.2 Entomophthora muscae
TGTTCATGTTACAGGATTTGGTAATTTGAGTTGACTTCCTAGTCTGGCTTGGAGTGACTGGATAATCAGATTGTTGGTCATAAACCCGCTTGTTTGGAACCTTGCTGGCGGGTCGAGCCTGCGGTTTTGACAATGATTTCCCAAGAAAGAGTAATCAAAGATATTGTAACATTATATTAAAAACTACTCAGTCTATTATATTTGGTTTATCAAGCTATTTCATTTTATTGGCTTTGCCATTCTATATTTGAATTTTTTGCTGCATATTTGGTTATTATTATTTATTTTTTTCTGGTTAACTGATGACATTCTTTAAAGTTTGGAAATTGATATATTGCTATATTATTTTAGGCCGAGTTTTTTTCATCCTCATTGCTATGAAACCTACTTAGTGCTTATATAATATTGTCACAGTTAATATCAACCTTCAGGATGAAGGTTTGGAGTTGAGCCTGTCAAGTTGGAAGTCAAAAGGTTTGTAGATCTGCCACATCATGGTTATAACCAAAACAATATATTATAAATGGTCAAGTTGAGACTGACTGAGCATATAATTTTCCACATGGGAGGTATCTGGTATTGTCATTAGTTGGAACATGCTTTTGACTCCTATTATAATCTAGGTTCCAGTCCTGTCCCTCCTTTCTCACAGCTGATGTCCTTCATAACAATGTCTGGGTTGTGAAAGATAGCATTTAAGAGTTTAATTATGAGTCAATACTTATGCCTCCAATTATTCAAATGAAATAAATAATCGATTTCTTTATCTTTGTTGATCATATATACTAACTTGGCCTTAGAAAATTACTGATTTCACTAAAAGTGAGTCCGGCCCCTCATCCTTTCCTGAAGGGGATAAAATTGGGTGGAAAATGATCTAGCTTTTGAATTGGAATCCAAATAATCAAATAAGAATTTATGTTGAAAAGTTGTGGCTGTCCAAACCAAGCTATAATTTAGGAGTGCCCAAGATGTAAAGCTTAAGAGTAGCATAATTTCTAGTTCACTTATCAGATAGCCTATCTCAACCAGCGCAATTGAAGATGAATTTAGGGAAAAGGTTTTATTTAGAACTGTTCTGAATCAAGAAATATTCTTAAAATCAATCCACAAAATGTTAACCAAATATCTAAGTTGGTTCCATTTTGATTTCCTAGCCATTTAACCTTTGCTTTTAAATACTTTATCTGGATTCCTGTATATAATGGGTACCTTTTATTTCCTTCTACTTTTCTGATTCTTAGCAGGCCGCTCTCAGCAGGAAGATGACGGGATCGTCAGATGTGCTTGTAATGGCAAAGGTAAAAATCAAAGTCTTAATTCTCTAATTGCTTTAGAGGAACATGAGAGCTTTATTCGCTGTGATAAATGTTTTGTTTGGCAGCATATAGTTTGTATGGGTGTTAAAGAAAAAAACCTCCATAAAAAGTATTATTGTGAAATATGCTCCCCCAGTAGCCACACTGTTGAAAGGGGAACTTCAAGAAGGTATCATTTCTATCATCTGTTTTTAACTTGTTTTAGACGGTTTGAAATAAAAATTGAAGAGGTTGAAAGAATCAAAGCTCCAGAAACAAAAAGGTCGCGTTCACTTATCCTCAGCCTGTCAGCAAACAAATCCAGCCCCAAGAATCCCCGAAAGTATAATCATTCAAACTCAAAAAAAACCTCCTTTTCAAGACAAGTTATAGTAACTGATAGTGACGAGTCCTCTTGCTCATCTTCTCCCACTCCTGACTTCACCACAAAAAGAGGAAGAAAGACAAACCAACTTTCTTATAAAAAGTATTCAGCAGATCCATACTATGAAGAACAAGAAAACAGAGAATCTACAAATTTATCTTCTAAGGGTACTTTTTTTATATTCATCTATATCTAAAATTTTGCTAATTTTTCTTTATAGAGGTTTCCCCCAGCAGACCACTTAAAAGTTCCTCGGATTAAGTACCACAAGTGAAGATGAGTATTGCGCCTCTGAGAGTCGAAAATCCTCTCCTTCATTGTCTCCTGTTGGTTCACCAATTCGACTTTTACCACCCATGCAGAATTGGATAGCATTCTCTAGTACAGTTCCTTCAAGTACTGAAGTTTTAGGCCCTATTTCTCCTATTACTTCTCCTGTAATACCTTCAGCAGACTTTTCTTTATCTCCACTTTTCACTGAGGAGCAGGTATCTCCTATACGTCCTCGTAATGTTCATGGCAGAATGTCAGTTCGTGAGGCAGTTAAAAGAGCTGAAGCCATGAAGAAGCAAATATTGGATTTTCAAGCTAATTTGGAGGAAAAGCCGGAGCTTAGAGGGGCCTTCCAAGACTCGTCTCAATCAGCCGAAAAACTACTTCAAGGTATTAAGCATTTCACCAGAAGGTTTGGGAATTAATGTTTGTCGTTGACCAGTAATAGTTGATACCATAGATTATATTGTAATTTTGTTTACGCTACATGTAAAACTGTATAGTTTAACCCGCTTCATTTTTTCGTCTAAGAATGCTTCGAACAACAAAAATAGCCCATTCTATTTTTTAAACACCCTCTCCAAAGGGATTTATCAGCTACAAAAGACTTTAAATTCATTGTTTGATTTGATTGTACTCTGCCTTTGTCTGCAAGAAATTTATGAATCAACTCTTAAAATAATTAGTCGCTCTAGCCACATTCTAGTTTTCCCACGACTTTAAATCTTCTCATGGCTGCTATCAAAGCGAGAAAATGTGAAATGTATAGTCTTAACAAGACGATGTTATAGGAGCATGTTAGAATAATATGTTAGAGTCAATCTAGGCTAATACTATGCGGTTTTAACATTAGAATCACCAATTATTTTGTTTTGGAAGCTTAAGCCTTTCATGATAAAGCTTCTCGGAAGGATAAATTTTAAAAGCATCAACATATAAAGCTAGCAACAGATGTTTAGATTTGAACCGATATTATATCTGGATAAAGGCAGTTATTTCAAAAGGGCTAAACGCTTTTTCTAACGCCGTATCCAGTTGGTTTATATTTTATGCTTATCTTTACGAAAGAGAATGTTACTAAGATCTAGAACTTCGATCTCCGTTTCTCAAAAAAATATTCGTATAGTTGTTTTCACAGCGGTGAGGATGAACGATATCAACTCTGTCTAAAGCAAAATGAATTCAACCTTAAACAAAATTCAAGTACTAACAGGAAATTCGCACTCAGCCAACAGGGGTTTGGTAGTATTAAGGGGCAAAATAGCTTGATTTTACAGCAAACAACTCAAACCACTGCCATGTTCTACTTTTAGCATGGCTAAAGAACACAGTGGGGAGATACTAGCCTTAGAATTAGGTTCGTACCAAGCCTTTGGTTAGCCTTAGAATCAGGTTTGAATAAGTGGGTCATTATTTTTCTTGTTATGCCTAGGCGCCAGATTGATTATTTTATAACTTGATCACATTATTCATATTCTAATTATTCAGAAAGCTTAAAATACAATCAATCCCAAAACTTTAATTGATCTTGGGCTTAGATGATTTTTTTAAAAAATAAGATATCAATTTTAGAATCAAAAAGTGCAACTTATAGTATTATTGAAAATATCTTAAGTGCTACTACAAACTACAAACCAAAAATGTTTATGATGAGTTGTATGGGAGAGTAATAGCAGCCCCAAAGCTATAAGTGCTATTACCCTATCTTTGGCTCATCATAAATATTCTTAGTTTGTTTCAGAAAAAAAGGTTGTTGTTTTTGAAAGACTGATAACTCTATTTAAAATACACCCTCTAGTAAGTTGCCCTACTTCATGAACTTGCCCCAATACATCACTAGCATCTTCTGATATTTTTGTTTCTCTGGTATCATCACGTGATTTCAAATGATAAGTTATCTCAGAATATTCTGATAAACTTTCAAATGTTAGAGGTGAAGTATATAACTTCCCATCTTTCATCAAATATGAAAGATTAATGCGCAGATTTTTAACTTCAAGCTCTCTTTTTATAGGCCTAACTTTTCTTTCATAAATATAAAAGAATGACTTTTGAGAAAAGTTTGAGCCTGATAGTACTGATTTATATAATTCTTTTCTTTCTTCTTCTTGCTCAAAAATATTTTTAAGATCCTTAATATTTTTAATATAAAGCTCATTTTCTTTTTCCTTTAACATTTTTGATATTACACCAAAGTGACCATCAACAATGCTTTTTCCATGACATTCAACAAAACAATTATATTTTATAGAACCTTTAATATATTTAGGTGCCTCTTTAAATAAGTAATATAAAAATTCATATGATCTAAAATGATTTCCATTATCAGTTCACACTTTTACATTTTTTATTTTTTTAAATATATCTAATTTAAGAAGACTATTTAGACATTCACCTGAAAATAAAGAATCATGTGATAATATTTGAGACAAAAAATCATGATATTCATATTTGGTTTTATTGTTTTCTTTAAAAACTAATGCAAACCCTAATAATGAGATAGGTTTTTTTGAATAAAAACAATTATTGGTCTCAATTGGACCACTTCCAACCTTTAAGTTTTCCTTATAATCTATAACTACAACACAAGACTCATCATCTAATTCATAAATATCTTTTTTATATTCCCTATTTTGATGAACATAAAAGTCTTGGTGCTGATTAATAGTCTTTAAGTCATTGCCTATAGATTCTGGTAATGCTAAGTTTTTACTTTCACATTCTTCCTTCTTTTTTTCTAGTGAATTTTTTAAATTACAAATATTGCACATAATGGTTTGTTTTTTACTTTTTATTATATTTTTAGGAATTAGTTTATAGTAAATAGAAATTGAAACTGAAATTTCACTTTTTATTTTCATATTTTCATATATTTCTTTTTTGTTTTAAGTAGAGAGTATTTAATTTCAGTTGAGTAATTACTCATCTCTTTTTCTATATCTTTATAAATTTTTTCAGGCGCTTTTTTTGTAAACTGGCTTGTTTCAAAAGAATTTTCCAGCAATTTTTTAATTATTTTTTTAGTTATTTCTTTTTTTAATGAATAGTTATTATTTTTTTGGCTTTTTTGTTTAAGCTTACATTTTTATTTTTATATATTTTTCTTGAGTATTCAAACTCACTTTTGGTTATATTAAACCCCATATCATTAAGCTCTTTTAAAGAGTAACTGGAAGTAACCAGAGATCACAAGGCTGGAAGATGCTTTTGGGGAGAAGATTTCATGAGATCCTTTAAGTTTTCAATGAACTCATTGCTTTTTTGATTTTGAATAGTTTGCAGGAACTGAGATCTCCCAAATTCAGTTTGAGTAAGGAAGTGCTTGATGAAATTATTAAGATCATCACCAGCAATAAAGAGGAATGCCTTTTTTAACATTGCAATTCTTTCTCTTTTTGTTGAAGCTCCCAAGGAAAAAAAGGGTAGCATGGCAGAAGTAAATTTAACTGAGGACATGGTAGTATTTTGAATCTGTAATTAGGTTGGATCTCTGAAATGTGCCTTAATGATGGAGTAGTTCTGATCAGAATGTGGCCTTTGAATTGGGTCTTTTGGATTAGAAGCTTTGTGGTGCTTTAGCTCTTATATACCAAGCTAAATGACACCATTCTGAAAGAAATGGTGTGATAGCTTTTACTATAGTTTGAACTTGAATTTATGTTTGCAGAATTAATTAAATACCCAGTTTTCATGCACAAGTGATACATGTAAAGCAGCTAAGCATCATTATTACATCATATCCTCTTTGTAATCAATGCAAATCAATTAAATGATGTATTCTGTTAACTGTAACTCTTCCACATATTTTTAAAATAATAAAATACTAAAGAATTCTATTTAAAGAATGCTTAATTTGAGGTTCAAAGCTCACTTGAACCTTAAAATTAATCTAAACAGTGATAAAAACATCCTGACTTCAAACTGCCATAAAATCCTAAATAATTGAGCTTTTTAAATAAAATAAAAACAAAAATAAAGCTCTCAATCTTATCTTAAATTTCGTTAAATAAAAAAGATACTTTGTATAAAAAAACAGTTTTATTAGCTTTGAAGTGATCTACTTTATATCATTAGATAGAATCATATAATAAAATCTGGATTATAATCTTTTAAATTACTTTTGCTTTAATATTGAGTATAGTATACATATTAAAAGTTTAACATCAATAGAAAGATGGTATTCTTATCTTCATTTTGATAGTTTACAATGTGAAAAAATATTAATTTTTCATTGAGTTATTAATGTTTTAAATATAAAATTTGTAACTAGTTACTTTTTCAAAATTAAACTGTGTTATGTTGCGACTTGAGCAGCATGTGCATTAGAAAATGGCCCATTCCCTAAAATAATGACCCAAGTGTTACCTTAATGCACTGGGATTGCAGTATGAGAAATAGTCTTTTCCAGGCAGGGCTAAGAAGGGTGCACAAAGTATGGAAACCACGCAAGAAAGGGTAGTGAAAAGAACTTGAATTTTATTGAATATAAAGTAGAATTATATAAAGTTTTTGGGAAGCCACAGATATCATATGTATACTGACATCAGTTGCCACAGTCAAGGGTGAAATGCAGATCATTGTGGCAGCCAGGGGGAGTAGGATCAGGCTCACCCCTTTTACAGGAATATCAGATCTTTTAGGATTGAACAGGGAAGCAAGAATACTTGGCAAAATCAAGATTTGAATCCAACCCAGGAATAACTAAAACAGTCAGAATGCGCCCATCCATAACACAGTCCCCATATAGAATTGCATACAGGGATTATACTTGCAAAGGCACTTGACATGAGCATGGGAAAAGAGATGACCACTGGGTAGTAAGGTGCAATACACCATCCCAAAAACAGTATCTCAAAAGAAGCCATCTCAAAAGGTTTTTGTAATAAGCTTTTTTTAATTTTGCTATATTAAATCCAGAATCTAATGAAGGTTATTAAATAGTTATTTTTACATAGTTGTTTCTAATACAGCATCTCAAGAACTATATCACAAAAACACTATCATAAATCAAAATAAAAAGGTGCTATCCAAATAAGGTTTTTAGTATAAAATTACATAGTAAATGCTATAAATACACAATCACAAAAGATGCCATCTAGAAAGACAACATCTGGAACCCAATAGTTAATATACTTTTTTGTGGCAAATTTGAGCCTTTCCTTTATTAGCTGGGAATAAAGTATGGTATTAAATTGAGACCCCACATAATAAATAAGCCCAAATTAACACCACTTTGATAGTAAAGGAGCTGGATGTACGGGTATTCTGGCTACCGCCAACCCACCTAACATCCAGTCATTGCTCAATTTGGTGCCTTTCCAATATAATGTTCTACATACCAAGAAAGGCAACAAACCAATATCACATGACTTGTCTAAGTATCTAGCAACTCAAACCCATCCTGCACATGACCAACCCCTAGGTTTGATCCAACTAAACCCCCGCCACAGCAAAAGCTATATAAGTCTAAAGTATTACCTAATAAAAGATACTTCTCTCATTCTTAATTCCATATTTGAAGCTTCCCCTAAAGTTGCTCCTCATCACTGGTAGCAGCTATGGTTTTTGACCACACCTATGAAAGAAAGAATGACTGAACAGAACCCGCCCACCTTCACTCACATACTCAACCAGGCCACATCCCAGGATACCTGGAAGATATACTTCTGCACCCACAAAATTGACAAGGATATACCTGGTGAATGCACCATATTCAAAGAACTGATCATGCCCAAAGCATGCACCAAGATAATTCAATACAGTTGCTCTCTCCAACCACAAACAAACACACAGCCACCTACCACAGGCAAAGTCACCAATACCAAATACATTAGTATTGACAAGTTCTTTGGTAAAAACAAAGAGAATATCATCAACTGGCTAGACCACTCAGCCGCCAAGCTCTGTGCCAGCCACATCCCCCACAAAAAATGGGTCCAGGAAGCCAGCAAGTGTCTGTTTGAGGCCGCGGCTAACTGGTTTGCCACTTGGGTCAGCTCACAAACTAAAGACCAGCTCAATAACTGGGAAGAGTTTAAAGCAGACATCACCCACAACTTCTGCATCACTGAATCCCTCCAAGACATTTCAATACAGCTCAGAAATCTTCCTCAGAAGACCACTATTACAGCTTACACCAATCTATTTGAAGAGATACATCACAAGATCTAAAACCCAGCATAATCTGACAATAAACACACTAGAGCATCATTCATCAACAGAATGAAACCCTCTGTTGCTGCCCTCATCTGTCCAGAGGCCAACACCTTCATGCCTGCGCTCATTGCAGAAGCCAAACACACAGAAAAATGCGGAAATATGGAATATGCTGCATGCAACGGCAACCACTCCTCCAATGGCAATGGCAGAGACAACTCTAATGGCAAAAAGCGCCAAAAAACCAACCATAACAACTCCAATTGTAACAATGGTAATTGCAGCCAGAGCGCAAACTTCTCCTGTCCCAAGAAGGAGGACACTGCCAAAGTGAACAAGGCTGAAACAGCAACCCACATGAATCTGACCCCACATTCTCTGACCTTGAAGGTCTCAAAACAGAGGAACAGGGAAAAGAGGAGGGGGAACAGACCTAAGTGCCCCTGTCTCCCCCCAAACCAACAAGAAATTGTACCAAGGCATGAACTTTGCTGCTTGCATCCCACATATCCCGCAATCCTCCATTTTTATGAGTGTAAAAATTAAAGATCACTCACAACTTCTTGTCTACCCATGCACTTCTAAATCTCATACACATAAAATTTTATTTGACTCTGGTGCACAGCACACCATGGTAAGCAAACCATTTGTAACCAAATACAAAATAACAGTTGTAAAATCCAACTTCAACTACGCCAGAATGGCAGATAAATCAAAGGTTCTACTCAAAGGCAAAACAACTCCCTTCATAATTGACCTCTAAGGCATACAAACTTCTATAAAAAACTTGTCATGAACAATATAAACTACAACATTGTAGCAGGCATGGACTGATTCTCCCAAGTGAACCCCAGCATATGTTGGAAAACAAAAACCATGTCCATCAAACGCAACAGAGTCAATTTCAACATCCTCAAAGAACCCAACAATCTCATCCTAAGAGACACAGTATTTGTCCAAATCATATATCAGGACAAATTGGAATGTCTAACCAAATACAGTACCCTTCACATAATGAGGTGCACCAAATTTAATAACATGCAAACAACCAAAATTCAATGCCCAGAACTTACAGCACTCCTAAAAGAATACATCCACATATTTAAGGAATAGCTAACAGTCCTACCCCCTGAACAGGAGGTCAAACATGGCATCAATCTATGAAAAGCCATGCCCAAACCTACACCCCTCTACAGACTCTCCCCCATGGAGACAAAAGCCCTCAAAAGTCACATTGAGGATAACCTAGATAAAGGCTTCATCCACCCATCATAATCCCTGTGGGGGGGGCAGAAGTGTTTTTCATAAAGAAAAAGAAAGGCTCACTATGTCTAGTAACAGACTGCAGAGCTCTCAATGCAAGCACAGTTAAGAATAAATATCCCCTTCCACTCATAGAGGATCTGTTTGCAAGACTCTCCAGAGCCAAATTTTTCTCCAAAATTGACCTCACCTCAGGTTATAACCAAGTTGAAGTAAAAGAAAAGGACATAACAAAAACTGTGTTCCGTACATAATTCAGATCTTTTGAATGTAGAGTAATGAACTTTGGGATGCCACCTTTCTTGATCAGCTCAATCCCACTTTTTGGAATTGAGAATTTAAAAGCAAGTGATAAGCGCATAAGAGTCTGATTTTAAACAAGGCTTTTATTAAAAGAAAGGTATGTCCAAAAACAACACCAGATCCTGGGCCAAGGTGGTCCAGGGTCAGAAGTGCACTGTCAAGGACCATCTGTCTTACTTCGCCAGATCCACCAAGAAGGGACCATTTGTGCCATTGTAAGGTTGGCTCAAGTTTGTGACCTCTGAACAATGGTTCTAAGACATCACTGGAGCCCTCTCTGAGTCCTCTGTACCCCATGGGATAAGAGTCAACTTTGGAGGCAACCCCACCAAGTTCCAGGAGTCAGCCAAAGCAATTGTCACAGTGTATCCCAAGTCTGTGTCTCTTCACCAGAGCCTTTAAAGGACTTCTTTGATCTTGGATTCCTCTGCAAGGAAGATGCAGATCAGGAAACGGAAGATATCTTCACCCTTGAGATTACTGATCCCAAGGGGAAGAAGACCCAGACAGTCCTGCCCATCACCCACACCAGATTCAACCAGGACACAACAATCTTCATGTCCTTTGAGGCCCTGCCTTTGGACATGCCCAGAGAGGAGGTGGAGCCCCAGCTTAAGGAAGGACTGTCCAAGTATGGGGAAATTTTGCAGTTTGAGCTGATAAAAAACCCCTACATGGGGTACCTGACCACAGAAAAGGCAATGGCTATGATCAAAGCACATGAGAATTGTTGTGTTTGGCTCCTGGGGACAACATCCAGGAGTACACGGCAGGAAATCTTTATAACAAAAGATTTGAGGTTCAAAGCTAGCCTTGGGTTAGACTTCAGGGGAAAATTAAGAGCATGTACCTTTTTTCCTGGAATACAAGATATGAAATTCCTTTTGGCAAAAAGGAAAGGAAAAAGCTTGAAGAATATTAAAGCCAACACAAATGTGGATAAAATTGTCTTTATTAGGAGAAATGATTCTACTTAAATAGTAGACAAGGGTCAATGATCATTCATTAGGTAGACAGAGTGGCAAAAGGGGTCACATTGGGATGAGGTCATACCAGGATCAGTCACAGACAGGTATGATAATCCAGAATGGGTGGATATTGAACCAGACCCATTTGTGGAAGGCAAAGAATTTCCAAAATCAACAGCAAAACCAACTAAATCTTCATATATATCAATATTCAAAGGCATTTCAAAATGACATTGATGGCGCAATTTACGGCATCTCCCCCCTCAAGATTAGACACAGGGAGTTGATAATTGCAGAGAAATTTAGAGTGTACCCAAGCAAAAGGACAGCCAGAGGACAATAGCTTCATAGTATACTTGACACCCTTCTTGTAGGTGACTTCATAAGGTCCAACCCAGAGGGAGTCTAGCTTATGCGCACGCCTCCCAGTACAATTTTAAAAAATAGAGGACTAGGTCACCCACTTGGTACTCAGGGAGGGGGGCTCTGGAAGCATTAGAGGGCAAAAGTTCCAGGGCTTTGACCTTGTAAGCAGTAGAATAGACGGTAGCTTGGATGTCAATGATACAATTATTCAAGTCTATAACATGAGCTTTGGGATTAGTAGAGACGTCAACCTCCATCAACAGGGGTCCCAAGATTGAGGGGGTAGTGGCTTCTTGTCCATACAGCATGGCAAAGGGGGACTGGCCAGTCACTTGGTGTCTGCTGAGTCTATACATAAAGAGGGCAGCAGGGAGGAACATATCCCAGTTAGCAGCATCAGAGAGTGTAAGCTTCCACATGATGGACACAAGGGTGGAGTTTGCTCGTTCCACAGTCCTGTTGGTGGATGGTTATATGGTGCAGAGAAGGATTGATGTGTACCCATAGTTTCTACAATGGACGTTATGAGGAAAGCATTAAAGTTGGTCCCATTATCAGAAAGCAGTACTTGAGGACAACCATGACGGTAGAAGATGTCTTGAAACAAGAAACTAGCCGTGGTCTTGGCAGTTATTACTTTGGTTGCTCTGGCTTAGACCCATTTGCTAAAGTGGTCAACAGCTACCAAGATGAATCAACACCCAGACCTAGAACACAGGAGAGGCCCAACCACATCAATACTCACAGTATGGAAGGCATGCTTAGGAGGGATGAGCTTGAACTGATGTTGTGAAGGTTGGGGTTGTTGTAGCTGACAATAATGACAGGAGGCAAGGACATCAGGAATTGAGAGGCGCATATTCTCCCAGTAGAAGTTCTTACAGAACCAGTCATAAGTTTTTGCTATGCCTCCATGTCCTGTGTTAATGTGGGATTGGAGGATGATGGCAACCCTCATGCTAGGACAGACATAGGACAGAAAAGCGTTGTTGACTTTCTTGAAGAGTTGTCTATCTCAAATCACAGTGTCCTTGGATAGGACTTGTAGGACCAGACATATGTCTTCTGGTTCAGTGGTCCAGGAGTCAGGGTAACCTATCAATTTGTATAGGCAGTTGGCGTCAGCATGGTGGATAGCTAGAATTGGCATCCTTGACAAGCCATCAGTGTTCTGATGTTGAACCCCAGGACGGTGTATCACAGTGAAATCATATCCTTGCAGGCGTAAAGCCCAACGGGCTAGTTGATCTTTGGGCTCCTTTAATTGCTGCAGCCAGTTTAGGGAGGAGTGGTTGGTAACTACCGTAAAGTGAGTGTGAAGAATTGTTGACCAGGGATTGTGGAAAGCTTAATTCATTAGGTGGCCATTGATAATTAACCAGGGCCAATCAATTACCCTTTTGGAAATGAGTGTCAACTTACCATATAATTAAATGTGTGATTAGTGGGCCATGACATTGTTGCTAAGGATTAATTCTGCCACGCTGCCGCCACTCTAAATAACAAGCGCCATGACACCAGCATTAGTTATTCTTGGCGCCAGAGCGCTGCTCTAGTTTACATCAAGCGCCGGGGCGTCAGCACAATTTATCCTGAGCGCCAGAGCACCGCAATAAAGTACATCAAGCGCTGAGGCACCAACATGATTATTTGCAAGCACCAGAGCACTGCCCTAGTTTACAGCAAGCACCAAGACGCCAGCTTCAAAAGGAAATAACGCCAAGGTGCCAGGGTTGATTTGATTGACCTATTCAACTTGTGTTTAGAACCAGATATGGAAATGATTGCTTATCTTAAAAAGGATCACTGATTAATGCGCTAGCAAAGGGTGCCCTTGTGCTAGGCATTACAGGATTGTGCCCTAAAATAGAAGGTCATTCCCTCTTCTGCCAACCCAGCCAAGACTCTACAGTGCGCTGGAATGTCCTAGAAGACATTGTCAGCAACTGGTGAATAGTAATATGAGAATACCCCTATATAAGGCGTTGGCAGTAGACGCCCAGGGGATAGTTTTTTCCCTACTTGTATAGGACCCAATAAAAACAATCATTACAATTAAGTTGGTCAATGTCTTCCAAATCTTCACATTCCAAGGCATATAGTGAGTGTGTGCCCCTGTCTACTAATTCTCCTGTTGAATCTGCCAGCGTGCGCCCATTTTCAACAAGTGGTGCTCATTACAGGGGCACCACACACTTTGACCAACTCTTGTCCTCCAAATCTGATGCATCTCCCTCCATTCCCAAAGACCTAACTGGATTTGGGAAACATTACTTGGTAATGGAAACCAGCAACATAGAGAGGGACCAGCTTTTCTGACAACAAGAGGATGTAATCAATGTGGAGGACTTACCTGTACTTCCTTCCTGCCACTACACAGAGGTTCCTGTGGTGCTGCTTGCTTGCCTCACACAGGTCAATTGCCAAGAACTAGCTTCAGTGGCTTCTGGGCTCTTCTTTGGATATCAACTCAGCCAGGAACCTAAAAATATCCAGCTGTCTCTCTTTCATTGACACCCTGAAGCCCAACACCTCATGGCTAAATTTTGCAGTTACCTGGCAACCAATGAAGGAGACCTTGAACGCTTTTCAACCCTCAAGAAAGCAACTGATTACCTGCAAGGATTTTTCCATCCCAAAGTACATCAGTTACTGGGAGTCTAAGCCTGACACCACCTGGAGCTTTGAGACTTGGTCACATACTCAGAGCTCCAGCACTAGTACCAGGATTGGTTAGTACAACAATTGGACTCTGGATTTGAGGAAATTTGAGCTTACACTCACACCAACAAGGACAACCAAACCACTCTGGATTGTCATCTTGAGGACCTCACCCATCAGCTGAACAATTTCTTGGTTCACGTGATAGATTCAACCCTGAAAAATCTCAGAATGGGACCCGCCTGGGCCCAGGACGTCACTTACCATGAAATAGCCATTGAACAATACATGGCGGGTGCCAATGCAACTAGTAACAGTGTGAACAATCTTCTCACCAAGCATGGCGCCTCCTTGGAGCAACAGGACAGTTGCCTACGCTCCTGGATGAGAAAGTCACCAACAATAAAGATAATATCAATGAGGTACAACACCTCACATGGCAAGAGAGCAAGGAGTCCACCAACATTGCCAACACCGCCAAGGCCAAGGTTCTGGCACTTTGTGATGACTTCATCCAATATGACAACCATATCAAGGAAGCCATTCAAGAAGAGGTCTCTCAGCTACACCAGGAACTCTCATCTCAATTCACCAATAACTCCACCACTGAGGGTTATGACCGCTCAGAACTCAATCAAGTACAGCAACAAGTAGAGGATATTGCAGCCACAAACAACAAGATGTTCTGGGAAATGAAAAGGGTATGTGACAAAGGAGAGCAGTATTGCCTCCCTCAAGGCTGAGCTCAAAGAATTGCAAGCTGAGCTGAAGGGACATGACAAGCATTCTGCCTCTCAGTGTGCTGCCATAGAAGACTTTTGTAAAGGAATGGTCCAGTGCGCCAAGTTGATTGAGCGCCTACGTTCTTCTCTCTGTAATGCAGAGATAGAAATAGCGGACGCTTGGGCAAAGTTGGTGGACTCCAGATGCCACTGCACTAGTCAAGACTTGGGCGTATTGGGTCTTTCCAGCATACCTTCTGGAGAGAGCGCCACGCTACAGCCCACCTCCAGCTCAGTATACAACGATGGGGCTACCTTGTCCTCTTCAGGCTGCCAAAGCCTCCCACAGGTCTTTGTCATCCCCCTACGCCTATGGATACCCCACAAGCACCCAGGGAGACTGGTCCAGCTGGGAGCTCTCACACCAACTTCTTTGACTGGAGTTGCCGTGAAGAGTCCCCCCCCTTGCCATTGTCCTCAGGTCAAAACTCCTACACTGTTCAAACCAATGAACTTGCCTAAGTTCAATCCTAAGGGCAACATACACACTTTCCTCTGCCTTTTTGAGATGTCTATGTATGGGGCCAACAATCAAGATAAGGCCACCACACTACTTAACCAATTAGACGCCGCTAGTACTGACCTCATTATACCGCACATGCCCAAGCACAATTGGTTGTACACAGCGGCAAAAAGCACATTGCTATACAAATTTGGTAGTATTGCCCGGGTCACTGAGAGAAAGAATGAGTTCTTGATGATCAGCTTCAGAAAAGACAAGACTATTGCTGACTTTGCCAACCGCTTCTACCTTGAGGCACAGATCCTCACCAGTTCAGGGTCTTTGACTGTGCACAATGCCCATATAGCTTTGCACGCAGCAGTAAAGCCCTATGAGGCTTTGTACAAAACCCTCATGCCAGCCTTCCAGGACAACTGCACTTTGGATGGTATGGTACGCTACTTGCGCCAGTGCAGTGACACCTTTGGACCCCCCAACACTGGACCAAAGCTCCGCCCAGTCTTCAACTATCCAGGACGCTCAGAGGCTCTCGCTAATAACAACAAGTCCATGCCAAAACCTGATATCACTAAAGTGGTCTGCCACCGCTACAACCAGAAGGGCCATTACGCCTCTAGTTGAAACTCAAAGACAAGGATCCAAACACTACCCCCCTTGGAATCCAAAGTACAGGGAAAAGTCAGCGTGGAGTAGAGGAGAAGCTCTCTACGTCCACACAATCCACAAACGTTCCACCTGACCTACTCTTTATGCCTGATACCAGATTCTTGGGAAATGCGCTTCATCAGGTTCTCGTTGATGATGTGCATATGGTACAGACCTGTTCCAAGGTTCAGGCCTCTCAAGAAGCCACTAAGGAAGTGTCCAAGCCTTATACTTGCCAGTTATTAGATGACGCGCCTGATACAGAACCCCAACGCTTGAGTGATGCCACCCCCTTTAGGGGCGTCAATGTGGCCATCCCCATGGAGACAATGAAGGATCATCATCCCAAACTGTGTGACAGTATTGTCAAATTCCTTTCCACTGCTAACAATTTAGACATTCACTTAGTACATAACATTGGTTCTTCTTATTCTGAGTGCACTTATACTGATATTTTTGTGAAAAACTCAAGGTGCAAGCTATCATCAACACAGGGGCCCCTATAAATATAGTGTCCTCCAAGTTAGTGCAGCAAATATGACTTGCACCAGATATTGATCACAAGAAACAGTATGGTACAGCTGGACTAGACTGTACCACCACCCAAGGAGCGTATAGTGCGCTCCCTTTACACTTTGGCACGCTAGCAGTCTCTGCCCCAGCTATCATGCTCCCCAATGAAAACTATGATATCCTGATTGGAACCTCATTCATGCAACAGTATGGAGTAAAGACTGACCTCAAGAATGACATTCTTGAAATCTTGGGGCAGGCAATCCCTCTGTATTATAACCGCTTGAACCCAGAGGTGGGCAGCCAAATTACCCCCTATGTTAACCCCGCATATTGCAACAGTGTTGTCCCAGTCAAGTACCGTAAAATGGGACGCCGGGTTAAACATCTTCCCACCCAAGTTGAGGAATATAAGGGTCTGCTGTTACGTGCTAACTCTTCTTACACTATCCCAGCCAGCCATCAGGTGTTAATGGATATTGGATTAGAATTACAGATCCCCCAAGGGCTTTACAGGGAGATAGAAACCCCTAGGAATTGCTCTAGGCTAGAACCCCTGGTTGCGCCTGGCATTGTACTCCCTAATCATGGGCCTATAAAGGTATTGCTTGCCAACCTCAATCACTCTCCTGTTGAGGTAAAACACCATCAAGTAGTGGCGTACCTGCATCTATTACCAATTGAAGAGGTGACAGAGATACATAATTTTAGCACCTTGGATGAGTTTGGCCTCCCTTCAGAAGAAGTAATGCCGCCTGCCGTATGCACAATCATCCCATGGGAACAACTACAAGGACTCACTGTAGCTCAACAGGACGCAGCCCTTGCCCTGTTTGAGAAATACAAGGAGATATTTGCCAATGATGACTTTGACCTGGGGTGTGCACAAAACACACTCCACCACATTGACATGGGTGAGGAATGACCTACACACCTTTGTCCCATACAACGTTCTTGTGCTTCTGATACCACAGTAGATGAGGAAATTGGGAAGCTGGTCCAACTAGGTCTACTTGTTCCATCCAAGAGCCTGTGGTTGTCCCCAGTACTCATAGTCAAGAAGAAAGATGGGAGCAACCGCGTTGTCATTGACTACCACAAGCTTAATAACATCACTAAGAAGGACTCATACCCCCTTCTGTGTATTGACGACGCACTTGACCGCCTGGGAGGCTCTAAGTTTTTCTCTGCAATGGATTTGATATCTGGATATTGGCAGATTGAATTGCCTCCCAAGAAGCAAGAGAAATGCGCCATCATCACCAGTCAAGGGCTCTTCCAACCCACCCAAATGCTACAAGTACTGTGCAATGCCCCTGCCACATTCCAACATGCCATGGACAACATGCTTCATGACCTCAAGCTGAGCTGTGTTTTAGTCCATCTGGACGACATCAATGTATTTTCACAAACATTTTTGGATCACCTTCAACACCTTGGGGAGGTCTTCTGACGCCTAGCGGCTGCTAACCTTAAGGTCAAACCCAGGAAGTGTAACTTCTTTAAGGATCAACTCAAATACCTTGGCTTTGTGGTTGACGCCAAAGGGCTACAGCCTCAGCCAGCTAAAGTTGAGGCCATAGAGAAGATGAAAGTGCCGCCCAATAAACAAGATGTCCAAGTGTTCCTGGGCATGATTGGCTATTATTGGCACTTTTTCAAAGACTTCTCAAGGAAGGGGGAGGCCCTCTTCCATTTGTTGAAGAGTGATGTGAAATTCAACTGGATCCCAGCCTGCCAACAAGCCTTTGACACCCTACGTTTGATTCTCATTAACAAACCAATCCTGCAATACCCAGACTTCAGCCGTGAATTCATTGTTCAAACAGATGCCTCACTGACTGCTGTGGGTGGTGTGCTTTCCTAGGTGGATTCCAATGGTGAAGAACACTCTGTAGCCTACTGCAGCAGAACCCTGAATGTTCATGAACGTAACTATACTGTGACTGAACAAGAGTGCCTGGCAGTGATATACACATACAAACAGTTCTGCGTATACCTACATGGCATCCACTTCAAGGTAATAATGGATCATGCATCACTACGCTGGCTTCAGAACTTGAAAGAACCTGAAGTACTTCTAGCACAATGGGCGCTAAAGCTCCAGGCCTACAACTTTGAAATATCACACAGAGCAGGGGTCAAACATCAGAATGCGGATGGACTGTCTCAATTACCAACAGTTGCCCACCTGGCTGATGTCTCTGACCTGCTTTATGATAAAATGTTGCAGGCAACTACCAGGACAAGCCTAAAGAAGTCCAGCGCACCCTAGACAGGCTGCTGGAAGACACTGAAATCAAGAATGGGTGTATATTGAAACACACCCTAGAAGGAATAAGAATAATGCCCAGACCATCAGAACAGGCGGACAAAATAGTTTGCGCCCATAAGGCAATAGGCCATGGCGCTTTCTGGAAGACACTTGCACAACTAAAAACCACATACTTCTGGGAAGCCATGGCCTTTGACATACAAGAAACACTGAGCTGCTGTAAAGAATATCAAGGGGAAAACCATTCAGGAAGTCAGCAACCTATCACTTGGCTTGGCCTAACTTTGCTTGGCACATTGTCTCAATTGATGTTGTAGGGCCCTTGCCAGTCAGCAACTATTGCACCAAGTACATCATTGTTGCAATAGACCACTTGACCAAATGAGTAGAGGCAAAAGCAGTGCACAACTTAGGTGCTAACACTACTGCAAAATTCCTACTTGAACAGATCATATTACGTCATGGTTGCCCTCAAGTCATCCTCACTGACAACAGCACCAATTTTACTTCCCACATGGTGACCAAGCTCAATGAACTTATGGGAATCCGAGGAGTATTTTCAACGGCCTATCACCCTGAGTCAAATGGAATGGTGGAGAGAGTTAATGGGACCTTAGTAGGCATCTTGAGGAAACTGGCTGCTAGCCGCCCCGCTGAGTGGAACACGTTCCTGCCGCCAGCTATCTTTGCCTACAACATTGCCATTCACTCCTCTACAGGGAAATCACCATTTCAACTCTTGCATATCAGACACCCTGCAATACCCCTCATTCTATACTCCTGCTTTGGGGAAAAAGACACTCAATTGCCTCATGTGTACCAGCAAAGGCTGGCCTGCACTCTGATTCAATTGCAGTCAGAAGCCTACTCCAACACATTGGCCAAGAAGATACGGAACCAGGAAAAAGATAATGTCCGGCGGGCCCCCCTCCAAGAGTTCCAGGTAGGTGACTGGGTACTCTTCCATAACACACATGGATTTGGCAGAGCGCATAAGCTGGCAACCCTATGAATAGGCCCATTTGAAGTCATTTCTTGGACGTTCACAGACGCCTACACTATCAAAGAGATTAAGGACAGACAGATGGTCAACTGTGTACACGCAAAGCTCCTGAGAAGTTCATAAAGAATCCCCCTCCCAAAGAATAAAAGTGATACAACTACAAGGAATTAAGTATATGGAAAAGAAGTAAGGCTTTATTGGCTGATCATTCAGGAGGGCAACGTCTGGAGCCAGAAGGACAGGAATGATTGGCTGGAATCTTGCTGGAGCTACCTGTGGAAGGAGCACTGTCTGCAGGAAGATGGGGGATGGAATGACAACTGGGATTAGAACAAGGGCGTTTTGATGTCAAGAAGGGGACTAGAAGAGCTATCAGTTCATACTCATCATTATCCATTTGGTTATGGACAAAGGCAAGAGCTACCAACATTTGGCACCACGCCAATTGGGAATTGCGGGACATACCAGTTCAACTGCACAGAGGCAACCAAAGATTATTATTGTTGACTAGACGTCCCCACCTATTTCAAGCAGAGAAGGCAGAGCCTATGGTAAGGCAATTGAGCAGTACATCCTCCATATAAGAGTAGCACACTGGCAAGGATATCTTTGAATGGTAGGCTAGCCTGCAAAAGTGTTCAAGGCAACACCCTGCAAAACCCACAGCACCAGAGGAACACGCCTTGGGAGGGTACCACATGAAATGGGCAACAGATGCAGCCAAGGGAAGGTACAACTGCGGATTGTTCTCCTTCATTGCTTGTACAAACAAACGCAAGGCCAAGGAGAAACAATGGGGCGCATTAGCCTGAAGATCCATCCCAAGAGTGCGGGGAAGCTCATAATTGGCAGACTGCTCTAATGCCCAGATGCAAGCAACCTCACTTACATACTGGTTGCGCTGGGTGATGGTGTAGACATGCTGCAAAGAAAAGCCACTAGTGTCTTTGGCTGTGACATGCAGACAGAGATTGACCTCCTCAATTAGCTGCTCCACGTTGTAACTACTGTGGTAACAAATGCCCAAGAAAATTGGCGTTACTGCATCATCCTTGGCAAACAACGCTGTACATACATGTGAGGCGTCTCTTCATGGTGGCTTATCCCAAATCAATTAATGATGGCAGGATAGGCAGAGGGCAGCTCTTTGGAGTTACAACAGGCACAAAGTAGCAAGGAGGGCGTTGTAAGCAGGGACAAAGCAGTTTCAAGGACAATGTTGTCAGACCAGTTTAGGAGATCCTCAAAGCTAAGGTGAGGAAGTCAGATTATGGGTACATCAGCCTCCGCAAAAATGGAGTCAGGTTCCCCTTCCCCCTTGGCAGGCGTGACCGTGCCATGCTCTGACCCTGCCACCGTGGTATCACAGTCCTGGGGCCGCAATTGGCAATTGTTGGCGGCAAGTAGCTAGTTTAAGAAACTGACCTGTGAAGGGCGCGGCATTTGCATGAACACATTACAATTTTCTTTGGTCATACCAGCCATAAGGCCCGGTAGACTTGACGCAAGGAAGTTTGATTGCTATTGTGGGCGCTCATGAGGAAAAGAATGAAGAGTAGCCCTGGTCAAGTGGGGGGATATGTGAAGAATTGTTGACCAGAGATTTTGAAAAGCTTAATTCATTAGGTGGCCATTGACAATTAACCAGGGCCAATCAATTACCCTTTTGGAAATTAGTGCCAACTTACCATATAATTAAATGTGTGATTAGTGGGCCATGACATTGTTGCTAAGGATTAATTCTGCCACGCTGCCGCCACTCTAAATAACAAACGCCATGACACCGGCATTAGTTATTCTTGGCGCCAGAGCGCTGCTCTAGTTTACATCAAGTGCCAGGGTGTCAGCACAATTTATCTCAAGCACCAGAGCGCCGCAATAAATTACATCAAGCGCCGAGGCGCCAACATGATTATTTGCAAGCGCCAGAGCACTGCCCTAGTTTACAGCAAGCGCCGAGACGCCAGCTTCAAAAGGAAATAACACCAAGGCGCCAGGGTTGATTCAATTGACCTATTCAACTTGTGTCTAGAACCAGATATGGAAGTGATTGCTTATCTTAAAAAGGATCACTGATTAATGCGCTAGCAAAGGGTGCCCTTGTGCTAGGCATTGCAGGATTGTGCCCTAAAATAGAAAATCATTCCCTCTTCTGCCAACCCAGCCAAGACTCTACAGTGCGCTGGAATGTCCTAGAAGACATTGCCAGCAACTGGTGAATAGTAATATGAGAATACCCCTATATAAAGCGTTGGCAGTAGACGCCCAGGGGATAGTTTTTCCCCTTCTTATATAGGACCCAATAAAAACAATCATTACAATTAAGTTGGTCAATGTCTTCCAAATCTTCACATTCCAAGGCATATAGTGAGTGTGTGCCCCTGTCTACTAATTTTCCTGTTGAATCTGCCGGTGTGCGCCCATTTTCAACAGTGAGTCCCGTAAATGGAGTGTCTGAACTTTTTCACTGCATGCAAAACAGCTAGGCATTCCTTTTCCGTGACACTATAATTCTTCTTGTGTTTTTGTTGAGGACTCACACAGAGTAGGCCACAGGTCAGTCTACGCCTTCATCATTGAGTTGGGCTAAAATAGCACCCACAGCTACTCTGATTGCGTCAGTTTACAAGAGAAACTCTTTATCATAATCAGTGTAGACTAGGATAGGAGCCTCTTTGAGATTGGCCTTCAATGCTTTGAATGCTTGCTGCTGGCTGTCAGTCCACTCAAAGGGGACATTGCAAAGCAGTTGGACAAGGGGCTCACTCAGTTCAGAAAAATTAGGTATGAACTGTTGGTAGCAGCCCATCATACCAAGGAATACTTGGACCTCTTGAAGATTTGTGGGATGTAGCATTTTGTAAATGGCTTCCACCTTATTATTCATAGGGTGCATTCCAGTTTGGGTGACCTTGTGGCCCAAGAATTCAAGTTGTTTCTTGAAAAAAGAGCATTTAGAGGGTTTGAGTTTAAGGCCTGCCTCTTGAATTTTAAGGAAGACAGCTTTGAGGTGGTCCAAATGGTTGGTAAAGGTGGAGCTGAACACAGTAATATCATCAAGGTATACAAGGACGCAGGAGAGCTTCAAATATTGCAGGATGGAGTCTATATCCCGTTGAAATGTAGCAGGGGCATTGCAGAGTCCTTGGGGCATACAAGTGGGTTCAAAAAGGCCTTCTGAGGTGATAAGCACAGCCTTTTCTCTATCTTCAGGAGACAAGTCAACCTGCCAGTATCCTGAGGCAAGATCCATAGCAGAGAAAAACTTTGATCCCCCTAATCTGCTAAGCACATCATCAATTCTAGGCAGAGGGTAAGAGTCCTTTTTGGTGAGCAAGTTCAGGCAACGGTAATCCATCATAATGTGGTGGCCTCCATCCTTCTTTTTGAGGATAAACAATGGGGAGGCCCAAGGGCTCTGAGAGGGAGCTAGTAGCCCAGCGTCTAAGAGCTGCTTAAGTTCCTTAGAGACCTGATCATCCTCTACCCTGCTGCTGCAGTAAGGTTTGGCACAAAAGAGTGGGGCATCACCTGTATTAATCTGGTGGATAACCCTCTTTGCTAGTCCATAGTTGGTGGGTCCCAAGGCAAAGATATCCTTAAACTTGTCTAGCAGTTCCAGAACATCTTTTTGTTGAATGGGTGACAGTTATGGGAAATCAGCAGCAATGAAAAGGGAGAGAACCTGAGGGTCTTCTTCAGGCAAGTTGAAATCACTAAACATTCCAAAAGGGTAGAGGGACACCACTTGCTCTGAGCCTAATATGCGGCCATGCCCAACAACCTGGCCCTTGGTCACCTGCATAGGCAGGGCGGTCAGGTTAGCCAACAACAGCTGTACAAGCTCCTTATGAGTTTGGTCCAAAATTCCAGGGCATAACTGAGGCTCTTTACGGCTTAGGGAATTGGATGAATATAGCTCCAGAAAGGATTTTTCAGGAAGCTCATAGGATATCTGGGAGTCTATAATCACTTGGGAGCCTGGAGGGATGTTAATAGCTATGGGGGCAAGAAAAGACACACCTTCCTCTGCAGGACAGGAAGGAGGAGGGGAACACATATTGGAGGAATGAGTCCTGTACTTGAGTGAGAAGATACCAGTGGGGTACTCAAGCACACAAATATTAAGACGTTTTCCCAGGAACATGGGGGTTCTTCAAAGATTAAAGGGATCTCATACCCTAGGAGTGATATATACCCATCCTTAAGGTTCACAATCCTGTTTTACTCTCAAAGTAACTGTGTACCAACCAGGAGATTGTAACTTTTGTTTTTGAGGACAACCACAGGGGATGTAATAAGAAGCTTCCCAAACCTCATGGGCAGGGAAGAGTAAGCTCAATGGCTCGAGTTTGGGCCATGCCAGCTGTACCATATGACTGAGTGAAGTTGAGGTTGGGAGCCAGCTTAAGTTTTTTCATTAACTTAAACAATACCACATTGACTGGAGATCCTGTGTCCAAGATAGCCTTGATCTTAACCTTTTGGATTAATACTTCCACACAAGTAGTATCTTTCCCAAAGGGGGTAAGACAGCCAGCACATTCTGAGAAGCTTCCAATTCTTTCTCCCATTTGACCAGCATGCATTATAAGGCAGGAATTTCCTTATACACAGTCTGCAAGGGGAGAAATACAGTCACATTCTGAAAGAGAGCCTCTTCTAGTTCAGCAGCCTCTTCAGAGGAATCTACCAAGACAGGGGGACAATGAGCCTGAGCCAAGTAAGGACAAGCCACTACAGCCTTAGCTTCAGTTGCAGATGAGTGAGTTGTATTTGTGGCTTTCCCTGAACGTAGCTTGTAAGGGACAGAGACTGACTTCAGGACTGCCAGCACCAAGTAGCCATAATCATCAGACTCATCACAGTCAGATTCCTCAAGCTCAGAATCACTAGAGAGGTTATGAAACAAGTGAAGGATAGTCAGGCCAGCCAAGGGGGAAGATTCCTTGTCAGAAGGGGGATCAGGAGGAGACAGGGAAGATCAGTCAGCAGAGAGCGTCTCCACGTCTAAGCTGACTTCTCTTTTCCCGCCTGTTCCTTTAGGTTGCAACCCTCTACCCAAGGGTTGGTGCAGGTGCGTGAGTGGTGTACTACTTGACCAAAGTTATGGCATCCTTGTCTCTTAGACGGCCCACTTGAGCCTAGGGTCATAATGCACAGAGTGCAGGAGGTGATTCCTGTATTGTTGGCCTTATTTTTGCGCACTATGGTACCCCCATGGAAAAAGCACATGTCCTGTAAGAGGGTCTTGATACTCTTCATCAAAGTAAGGGAAGCTTTGTGAGCCTTGGAGTGCAGACATAGGAGTTGGTTCACCTTCAAAGTGTTTGAACATGCTGTGTACGCTTCCCGGGGAGTTAATTGACAGCTGGTGATCAACTGTTGTCCTTCAAAGTAAAAACAATTGGCAAACTCAGCCAAGGTTTCTTTGGGCTTAAATGCAATATTTATAAACACATCCTTCTTGACTTCCAAGCTGAGATCTCCTCCAAACTCTTCAATTAGGAGTTGCTTCATGCCATCCCAAGTGACAATAGAAGGGAGTTTGGGGACCACAACTTCTTGGCACATGGGATGCAGGCAGGTAAGAATATGCTCCTTCTTAAGTTCATCAGTGGCCCTAAGCATTGCAGTCTTGTAAATTTTCAGAAAGGCAGCAATGATAGAGGTTTTAGGGTCAAATATCTGCTTGAACAAAGGCTTGTAATTGGGGTCAATGGATGAGGAGGTGGATTGGCTGTTGTCACCTGGGTTGAGGACGTTAATGTGGGGATTGCCCTCAAACTTGGATTAAGCAGTAGGTTGTCTAGCCCAAAGAAGTTGAAGGCTTTCCTCTAGGGTATCAAAGGTAGAGCTGTTCTGTCCACTAATATCTCTAGCAGTGGCAGCAGCAACTCCAAATTTGTCAATCTTAATTTTTTGCACCAATAAGGTGCCAGTAATCCCATTGAGATGAGTGATCAGGGAAGTGATCTGTGCAACCAAGGGAATGACCTGTCTATTCATTGTCTTGAGAAAGCAGGAGAGGTTTTTTACCTCTCTCTCCAATGCGTCCTGTCTATCAGCAACATCATTTGTTACTTCTGCAAGCTGATCCAGTGCACATGCACAGTTGACCCGGGGTTGGCCTTCCAAACCAGGGCAGCAACCATGATTGCCCTGAGCAGGAGTATTGGCAACTTCAGTTTCCTCTTCACCTTCAGAATAAGAGTACAAGTCCTCAGGATTAGAGAGGCGTTGTCTTAAGTACTCAATTTTTCTTTACAAAGTAGCTACTTGGTCAGTGAGCAAAGCAATGTAAGGGTTGTTCATAGATTCAACTGGAGGGGAGTTCTGAACAGAAGATTGATGCCAAGTGGTAGCCTTGAGATTGGCTATTGCTTCCCATACCTTGGCTTCAAAGTCTGATGGAACCTCAACAGAAGGAGAGGGAGGTGTCACCTCAATGGATGCTACTCTATCATCCACATAATTTTGTACTTGATATAGAGTGTTGCCTAGTGAAGCCTTATCCAGACCATATTGATGCTGCAGATGGCGGCCCCAAGTATCAACATGAGTTCCAACTAATTTGAGCTGAGAATTAATGTGTTCTCAAAATTGGTTAAGTTTGCTAACCAGAGTCTCAAAGTCCTGACAATGCTTTAGCTGAGAGGCCTCAATTTGCCCACACCATGTTGCTTGATGCTCATCCAATTTGCATAATTGATCCTTGATGTATCCAGGGAGCAAGGAACAAAGGGAATTCAGTGAGGAGGTCAAGTACTTCTGGGAGGCCAGCAAGTTGTGTTGGTTATTGGAAATACACGTAAAGAGACTGTGGGACCATTCTTGATATGCCATATTCTGAGCATGGTTTTTTGAGACAGCAGTGGCTACAGAATTTTCAAGTTGGTTCTGGGATCCTAATACAAGTTGATGGTGACCCAGGGAAGGTTGGATAAACTGGTTGACTAACACACCAATTGTATCCATGGACTCCATCAGCGCAGGGGGGAGACCAAAGTCCAAGAGGAAGGAATACAGGTCTTTGGAAGCATACCCAGGACGGAGACCAGGGATAGTATGCATTGCCACAGTGCCAGAATGGAGTAGGGAGCAGGCGGCAGCACAAGCTTGCTTGTAGTTGAGAGAGAAAGCTGGAAGGGGGGCCCATGTGAGCCCGGGGGACAGCACCAGTACCATGGGAGTTGAGGGGGCATTGGTGATGTCTTCTTCTAGAGGAGGACTAGAAACTTTAGGTTGTTTGGGTACTTCAGAAACAAAGGGAGAAGGATCAGAGAATGCACGTGGGAACAGGGTAACCAAGGGGCTTGTAGTCCCTGTAGTGAGCACCATTTTGTCGTGTTTGGCTCTTGGGGACAACATCCAGGAGGAGATGGCAGAAAATCTTTATAACAAAATATTTGAGGTTCAAAGCTAGCCTTGGGTTAGCCTTCAGGGAAAAATTAAGGGCACATACATTAATTTCCTGAAATACAAGATGTGAAATTCCTTTTGGAAAAAAGGAAATGAAAAAGCTTGAAGAATATTAAAGCCAACACAAATGTGGATAAACTTGTCTTTATTAGGAGAAATGATTCTACTTAAATAGTAGACAAGGGCCAATGATCATTCATTAGGTAGACAGAGTGGCAAAAGGGGTCACATTGGGATGAGGTCATACCAGGATCAGTCACAGACAGGTATGATAATCCAGAATGGGTGGATATTGAACCAGACCCATTTGCAGAAGGCAAGGAATTTCTGAAATTGAAAGCAAAACCAACTAAATCTTTGCACATATCAATATTCAAAGGCCATATTAAAATGGCATTAATGGCGCAATTTACAACAAGAATAGCAGAATTTTTTCCATTACACAATGTGCAACCATTCTGAAAAAAGATGGTACTTTGAGTGAAAAAGTCAAAGTGTTCCCAGAGCAAACCCTGCCCATTTGTGCGCTATACTCTGCTCTTGGCCACAGAGAGGCTCTATGCCCTACAACCATAGTAGGAGTCCAGGCCACGGAACAAGATACCCCCAAGGAGCCCTATAATACTGAGCCAAGTGGTACCCAGACCAATGCTCTTTTAGCCTTGGCCTGGGGCACTATTGCTGAGTATGCAGTTGTAAAACCAATCACATCCTGCCAGAAAAAGGCTCATGCAAAGGCTCAGAATTTGTCTCAGCCTCAACCAATCAAGGAAGCAGAATCTGCCCAAGAAGAAGCACCTCAACTCATGCAAACGCCTGCCCAAGAGACCCAGACAGTTAATGGCAATGTGGTTGATGAACCAATGGAAATTCTAGAGCTGGTGATGCAGGAATTAATGGCCAACCTGGCCCAAGTTTTATTGGATAATCACCACAATGTGGTGGCCCAAGAGAATTTGCAGCAGGATCAAACCCAGGATACACCCAATCAGGAGCAGGCATCTTTTGTATAGGATAATGGAAGACCAAGACGCAAGGTCCAGACTAAACTTGCTGCAGTGACTAAGCCATCCCCATATACAGTTGGAGACCCCAAACAGTCTAAGGCGCTCAAAAAATCCTAAGACTCAGCTGCCAATGACAATAGCAATCCTACCTCCGGTGGGGCTGCTTTGGCATAGTGGCTACTAGAACCACAATTAGAATAAGGACACTCAACATTGCAGGATTTTCATGCCCACAGTCTCAGGCAAAGAAAAGAAATATCCTGATCTCACTCAAAGCTGATCTGGTTGGCTTGACTGAAGTCAACTGCAGCTATGAGGCCAGGCCTAATTTTCAGAGGCTCATGCTATCACACACAACCCTTTGGTCCAGAAAATGTTGAATATAGATCAGACAGTAATCATCAATCAAAGCAACTAACAAGCACACATATCTTGGCGGCAGACTTTTAATGGTGGATATTGACAGTGGAAGTGGGAATTTCACCTTCACAGTTATTTACAGCCCATCAGTTCACAAGGATAAAGCAACCTTCTTTTCTCAACTCAAGCAGATTAAGTTCCCTATGAATACAATCTTTGTGAGGGATTTCAACTCTTGGCTGCTGCCAGTGGACAAGGCTCCACCAATGCCCCTTCTGGACCATTCTGGTCTGTTTGTGGATTGGCAGCAAGGCTTGGGACTTATTGACATTGCAAATTTTGAGGCTGGATACCCAGCAATTATGATGCAGATCAACCCTGTGGAAACTATAGATTTCTTTGCCTCTTGCATAGACTATATATTCATTTTCCTAGGCTTGGAGTCCATGTTTTTCCCAAATTTGCCAGTGGACATTCTTGGGTTTGATCACAGACTCCTCTGTGCCACTATTAAATTGGGAGACCATGTGGCATGCGCTACACAACAACCTTGTATTCTCCCCAATAACCCAAACAGACAATGGATTGACCAATCAATAACTTGGAACTTGAGATCAACAAAAAACACAAGCAAGCAGACCAATGGACCTCATCAAAGCCAATGTGAAGGGACAGATTTGTAAGGAATATTCCCAACTTGTGACTGGTAAGAAGGCTTACAAACGCCACATCACTAACACCATTAGATATCTGGAGGCAAACATGCCAAAACAAAAAACACAGACTGGACAGCCGCCTGGGAAGCAGCCCATGAAAAGCTTTCCAGAATTGAGCAAAGCCGTTCAAACCTGGCCCGCCTCCAGGCTGCAACATCCTTAGAAATTAAAGGCAAACAGCCTACCAAGGCCTTTATTTCCATGTATAAAACTAGGAGAGCACAGAGGAAAATATTGGAGGTAGTTGAGAAAAGCATATCTAACATCTCAAAGGAAGGGGTGCTGGTGGCAACCCATACTTTCTACAGCAACCTATACACTTAAGAAGTCAAACCAAATCCTACGGCCCTCAGTGAATGGCTAGAAGTGGTTTCAGCAACCCCCAAAATGAATAATCTGGTCCATCCTATTGAAATGGAAGAGCTAGAAGACACCATTGATATGGCACCAAAACAGAAGTCCCCTGGGCCCAACTGGTTGCCATATGAGTTCTACAAACAACATTTTGCTCTATTTGGGGCAATTCTTCTGGATGTTTTCAACACAGCCCTGAGAAGTGGGTCAACTATACCCAGTGGAGGTAATGGTTTGAACATCTTGCTACATAAGAAAGGATCAAGAGCAGAGCTGAAGAATTGGCGGCCTATCACACTTCTGAACACTGATCAGAAACTGTTAAGTAAAATCTTGATGGCTACTATGTGCAGAACAATCCCTCTTGCCACACATCCTAACCAACACAGATTTACTCCGGGCCGCAGTGTTTCCAACAATGTGAATACTGAGACAAATATACTTTAGGACAAGTCTCAGAATGGTATCACTATCTTACTGGACCAAGAAAAGGCGTATGATAGAGTATCATGGCCCTACCTTGATGTATGCCTCTTGGCCCACTCAGCCCCTGTAAATTTTAGGACATGGTTGACACCCCTATTGAATGAATCATCTATCCAAGTGGCAACAGCTCATGGAGAAACAGAGGGAATCATATTGTCTTGCAGCCTTTTCCAAGGAGACCCTCTCAGCCCTCTTCTCTATAACCTAGCCATTGACTCATGGATCTGCCACCTTAGCAGCAAGTTGTTGGGCCTCAGAACATATGGACAGGAACCTTTCACAATCAAGGCTTTTGCTGATGACTGTGTTGTAGGCCTGGCCTCCAAGAAAAATGTATCCATCTTCACAAAGGCTCTCAAGGATTACTCCAAACTTTCCCAGGCCAGGGTGAACACCAACAAGTCCAAAGCCATCATTTTGGGCAATCCGGGCTTCAAACCCCCTCTGGCCATAAAACCAACCAGGAACCCACTACACCATCTGGGCACATGGGTTAAGGTGGGTGGTTTTGACACACATTTGATGGAGTCAAACATCCTGGGTGCAGTACTCCTCTCCATGTTCTCTTGGAAATGCAACCTGGTGACTCAGATCAGCAGGGTCCAACTAGTGAACACACTTGGGTACTCAAAGGTCTGGTACACTGCACAGTTTTTCCCTCTATACCAACAATTCTTTTGGGGGTTCAATAAGATTGTACAACACACACTGTGGAGACCAGGTACTTAACCAGTTGCCACTATAAAGCTGATTGGCAACAAGCTCAGGGGCGGCCTAGGCTTATGTGATGTTTGAAGGACCTCAGCCAAAATCTTTGGACATACAATGTCCATGGTACTCTCAACTCATGTAACAGAGCCTCACTGGACTAACAATTTTAGGACACAATGGGCCAGGGCTCTTGGCCTGAACCCAGCTCACAAGCAACACACCCTTAACAACTGGCTGTCCAGGGTAACAACTGAGAGAGGCTCCCAAGGTATGGATCCTTTCTGGAAAGCAATGCTCTAAGCATAAAAAGAATCTTGGAGTATCAGCTCATTCAGACCTTAAGCTGCCCATAGAGGCAGGGCAGGCCTGGTATGGCGCCCAATGTTCATGGGCCTCCCCGCTCACCCTGGGGCACCCATCCTGGAACCCCCAAGGCCAGTGGCAGTGCCAGAAATATTGGAGGTTCTCCCACACAACAACAATAGATGTGGTACTCTTACTACAATAGATGAGGATAGTCTGTCAGTTTATAGACATAATAGGAGGTTAACAATAAGATCAGGAGATTAATCTGGGTGTCAGTCAAATACTAGGTACTGTACCAGTCAGAATCCAGACAGGTATTTGATAGTACAGAAGTGATTGGACCAGGAGAACAACAAAGGGTTTGAAGTAGTGGCTACAGCAACTACTCTAAAGCAAATCCTCAATAAGCAACTTCAATTTGGGCTAATTGGCACTGTAGTTAGTAAGAGGAGACCAGCCTTTGTGATACTCATATTATACACTAAAAAAAATATTCAATGGTGTAGCTAATGTGAGGGGGGTATAAAACGTATATATTTATTGAGAAAAGGAGAGGGGTTTATATACTACAACTTACTTGATAAATCAAGGTAAGTTGGTCATTGCATGGGGTTTGAGAAAGGGAGAAATGAATGTTGAACAACTGAGGATCAACACAGCAATCAGGGGAAGATGTGAACAGCCCCAGCGGCATGAGGGGGTTGCAAGAGACTCAAGAGTGGGGGATTCAATCATTAACTGCAGTCAATGAACTAAATTGTTTGGTAGATTTAATGCCTAATTGGTGGGACTTCTAATCCAGAACCAAGTCAGTGTAGGTGGACAATCCAGAAGCTAGTTGGTCTTGTATGATGATCCAGCAGCTAGTTGATGCCTTAAGCATCCAGAATGACTACTGTATTGGAAAGGCAATCAGGATATAATGCATTCAGGAAGTACTCAACAACAATCAGGATTAGAGCAACTGACTGGTGATGGGTTTCACCACACATCCCCCCACATGAATAGACTATGAATGTGGAAATTCAGAGCCTGATCAGCAAAAATGGAGGACATTAAAAAACTTGTTGCAGACCTAGTAGCCAAGCAATCATCTGTGGCATAAGAAAATGAGACAATCACCAAGGGTCTGATTGAAGTATCTAACATGCTAGATGACTATGCCAAGGAGATGGAGGAATTGGAGCGTTTCTGTCAGAAAATAACCTCCATTGCTAGTGGTAGCCAGCAAGCGCGTTCAATGAGTACTTCCAGTAACTATCAGAAAGCAACCAACGTCAACAAGCAGCAAAAACAGTAGAACAAACCAAAAAGAAGCTTTGGATCTTGTTGCGCAAGCCAGTAGCACCTGCCACCAAGAATAAGAAGGAGAAGCCTTCTGATCAGCAAGACTCTACTGAGGAGGCACTCCAGAGTATCCAGAAAGAGGTGTTGGCCTTCAAGAAGCTGGTCAATGAAAGAACGTCCAAGAAACGTACTGAGGCACTGAACCCCAGCACAGTGAAACCAATACCTGAGGTAACAACAGTTAATGTTTTCTAACCTTCTTAGCACACCAACATAGGATACACAGTACCCATGAATTTTGACAGTAACATTGTTTGGCTAGGATTGTCCTGGAAAGAAATTTTTGAGGCATTCAAGGTTGAATTTCCTGATGGTAAGACACCAATTCCTCTTTTGCATCACATGGATAATACTGCCTTGTTGGCTGAGCAACAGTCACACAAGGTGGAACTAGATTGATTCCTTTAAGAAGCAATCAATTTGGAAGTAAGTTGGGAGGAGCAAGAGAAAATCCTGGTGATTTGTCACCCCATGGCTCTTAGCTGGGCTTTTCCTGGCAATTATCATATGGCTCCTCAGGCAATCTCCCTCCAGAACAGGGTAGGAAAGTGTTTTTCTGCAGAATACCAAGAGTTTTTCTTCATTAACTTGTCCCAGGAAAATAACTTCTCCTACAGCCAGTCAATGAGCTTTTTGTATCTTCTTACCTTGGAGATACTATTTGAGGTGACTCATGAGAAAGACTTGTTGGCTGAGGAAATCCCTGATGTAACAAAGATACAACTTACAGTGTTTTTAAACAGATGGTTAGCCAATGGGCCTCAATCAGAATTCCTGGCCAGTCTTGGGCTCCTAATATTTGGACTCTTTGGTTCCAACTTTGGCGTGGCGCGTCTAGATTAAGTTGAGTTCCCCAATTTTTTGAACTTATGTAAGGTTGGCTCTAGTAGTCCTTTGGAAGCTAATGTTGTTAGCAAAGCAGTGTCAGCTATGCATCATCTTTGGGAGGTGCTTTACTCCCTTGGTTTTTTGTCTCTCTCAAATAAGCAATGTAGCAATAAAGCTCTTTCCTCTTTTCAATTTGTTTTATGTTTTTCTTTGGGATTTTTTCTTACAATAGATTTAAGGGTATGATATAAAATAGAAAATAGAGGTAATAAAATCTAGGTAAGGTAAGGGAAGGGCAAACCCTAAACCTTAGCTAGAGATCCAGTCAGTCTTGAAGAGTTGGCTGGACATCCTTTCAGGTTTTTAGCATGGACACAGTTGATAAGTTGTCCAGAAGTTAAATCCTTAAGATTCTAGACATCATAGCCTAAATTGGCAATAACTTCACATGGGTCAGTCCATAAGCTATCTAGCTTGTTCCTTGGCTTATGAAGTTGTCGTTGGTACATAAGAACTTGATCACCAACTTGAAACTTGGGGAGGGCTGGTAGATTCACTTGGTATTGCAAGTAACTTTTAACTCAATATTCCTTTAGACTGTTGAACGCTTGAGACTGGGTCTTCATTATCTGTTTGGTCAAGAGATTCAGTTGTTGAGAATATGTAGATTCACTAAAGTTGGTGTTCAATGGTACCAAGTGCATAGGAAGTCCATATTGTTGGCCATATAGCATTTTAAATGGACTTACACCAGCTCTAGAATGTAAAGTGAATTGATATGCCATGACAGCTGCGCCTAGGTGTATGTCCCATGAAGAAGGCCAATCATGTGCTAGTTTCTTTAATATCCTAACTAGATTTCCATTAACTCTCTCAAAAGCTCCATTTTTCTCAGGTTGGTAGGGCGCTGAAGAGGTACTCTGGATTCCCATTAGATCATGTAACCAAGATAATATAGCCTTGACAAAGTTGGTTCTGTTGTCAGTTAAGATTGTAGCAGGACAACCATGTTGTGCAATGATCTCTTGAAGTACAAACTTAGCAGTCTGTAAGGAGTTGATGGAAGCAACAGGTTGGACTTTGACCCACTTGGTTAAGTGATCTATGGCAACTATGATGTACTTTAATTTTCCAGGGCCAGCGCTGGGGAGCGGTCCAATAACATCAATTGACACGGTCTGGAAAGCATATCCAGGTAAAATGAATTGATAAGAGTGTTGGTTGGGTTTTTCTCTAAACCTAGCGCACTGAAGACATTTGTCTACGTATTCTTCAATGTCAGTGGTATTATTTTCTCAATAAACATATTCTGACATTGTTTTCATCATTTGTTGTATCCCTGTGTGGCCTAATTGTCAGTGGAAGTCATCAAGGCAAGAGAGTTGGTTAGAGGGACAGATATAGGGAAGAGTGTACCCTTATAAATCTTAAAGAGTTTACCATCCTTTATAAATGTATGTTGACTCAGTTGTTGGAGCGTCCTTTCTACTTTCTCTTCTAGGGAACTCCATTAGTCTGGTTGACTT
Source organism: Entomophthora muscae (assembly GCA_014839935.2). Taxonomy (NCBI): domain Eukaryota; kingdom Fungi; phylum Entomophthoromycota; class Entomophthoromycetes; order Entomophthorales; family Entomophthoraceae; genus Entomophthora; species Entomophthora muscae. The sequence continues at coordinate 235,927 of QTSX02002238.1, forward strand.
ATCAACTCATAAATACTATCAAGGTCCTCTCCTAATGCGGCAACAATTGGTAGTCTGGATAAAGCGTCAGAATTTCCATGTTTGATCCCTGGTTGGTGGATAATGTCAAAGTCAAAGCTTTATAACTTGGCAGCCCATCTTGCTAGTCTGCCTTCTGGGTCTTTCATCTTTCTTAGCCATACTAGACTCAAATTGTTGGTGACTACTGTAAAGTGTGTTCCATGAACGTAAGCCGACACTCTTTGATAGCATATAGAACGGCTAGGCATTCACGTGCAGTAATACTATCATTTTGTTCATGCTTATTAAGAGTTCTTGAGAAGTAAGTGACTGGATGTTCCTTGTCCTTGTTATTGATCTGGAACAGTACTGCACCAATTGCAACATTGGAAGCGTCAGTGTGCAGAGAAAAAGGCTTGGAATAATCTAGGTAAGCTAACAAAGGATTAGTTGTCAAAAAGTCTTTCAAGGATTGAAATTCTTCTTCACATTCTTTGGTCTAATTGAAATTGGTGGAAGTCTTCAACAGATGAAAGAGTGGTTGAGCTATTTTGGCAAAGTTGGGAATGAATTGGCAATAGTAACCAGCCATTCCTAGAATTACTTGAGCTCCTTTCATATTGGGGGGAAGGCATCTGGGCTATGACTGACGTCTTGGCTGGGATTGGTCTGATTCCTTCACTGGAAATGATGTGACCCAAAAATTCCAAATGCTTTTTAAAGAAAAAGCACTTAGAAGGTTTGAGCTTCAATCCTTTCTTCTGAAGACTTCTGAAGACTTCCTTCAGGTGGCTAAGATGTTCATCATATGTCTTAGAGAAAACATTTATGTTGTCCAAGTAAATGAGAACACAACTTAGTTTAAGGTCAACAAATGTACTATCCATGAGTTGTTAGAAGGTAGCTGGTGTGTTTGCTAGTCCTTGGGGCATTCTAGTTGGTTGATAAAACCCTGCTGCTGTGATTAGGGCGCGTTTCTCTTGATCTTCTTCATCCATTGGTACTTGCCAGTAACCAGAGACCAAGTCCATTGCTAAGAAGAAATGTGCACCGCCTAGTTGGTCAAGTGTTTTGTCAATAAGCAGCAGTGGGTATTTGTCTTTCTTGGTTATCTGATTTAACTGTCATTAATCAATGACAACTCAATTTGTGATATCTTTCTTCTTAACTAGCATAAGAGGGGAAGCCCAGGGACTACTTGACGGTTTCAGGAGACCAGCACTTAACAGTTGTTGAACTTCTTCACCAGTTATTGAATTGTCCTTAGGTGATTGACAATATGACCTTTGATAGATGGGAGCTGAATCACCAACATTGATTTTATGCTTGACTCCTTTTGCACAACCTAAGTCAAAATTGGATGTTGCAAAGATGTCTTTGAACTCATCTAAAAGTTTTTAAAACTTGGACATCTCCCCCTCAGAAAGACCAGACATCTCTTTGCGCGGAATGACAGCCAGTACTGAGTGAGTATGGGTTGGAGGTGTTTTTGAAATCCCTAATTCCAATAGGTTTTCTACATAGTAGACAGAGTCAATGTCTGTGGTTGGTTTTATCCTAACATATGCAATTGTTTGATGTCTTCAGACAACAATTTTCTTTGATGAGAGGTTGTTTAATAGCACCTTAAGCTCTGTATAGCTGGCTTCATCACATAATCCTAGAGCTGCAATTGGTTTGACCAGCAAAGGATGAGAAAGGCTGTACACATTGAGAGACATTCCTGGAGGAACGTCAAACAGTATACCTGTGCTAATAACCACTTGTGTAAAATGCTCTATTACCATGGAATGGTTAGCCTTTAATTTGATGCCTGTAGCTGAGTTAGCATGGGACTGAAGAGTCTTGCTATGCAGATTGGCAAGACAATAGGGAATTCCCATGACACCATGTAGGTACTTGATTAAAGTATGGTGTTGGTCAGTTTCCCCTTAAGATACCATGTACAATGTTTGATTGTTGTTAAACAATAAAGGAATAGAATACCCCATAAGGATTATTGTTCCTGTACCCATGGCTATTATAGTGTCATATTGTCATAGCAGGTTGGTACCTATTAGCATATTGTAACTGGTGGATTGTAGCACAACAGCACTTGTTGTTAAGACTAGCTCACAAAATATCAGAGGGATGCTACTGTAGGCACCTGCAGCAATGGTTTGTTGATCCCCTGCGGTATAAAAGCTTTTGTTGTAAGCCAAGTCTGGCTTGAACCAAAGCTTTGATACTAATCAGGATGATACAATTGTTGTTGGTGATCCTGTGTCAACAACAGCGCAAATAGGAGTATCAAAGACTTTAAGTTGAACCCATGTACATGTTTTTGTTGGACTGATAATATTATTAGTGATATTACATATGAGATCAGTTCTTAGGTGCTCTTGTAGAGCATCCAAACAATCCTTAAACAATGGCAGGGCTTTCAAAAAATCCTTCATTGGGATGGGGAACAATAAGTTGACAAATAAACTGTTGTTGTATGAGGTGATGTCTTCACAGTTGCTATCAGAGTCAGTTGAGAGCAGTTCAGGTACAGGCTGGGAAAGGTAGGGATGGAAGGTTGGATCAGTGATACTAGAGTTAAGAGATTCCATTAAGGCAAGTCTCTTCTCCAGCTGTTGGGCCTGTACTGATTTATTACTGATTGGGTTAGATAACACAGCAAAAATACCAGCTAGGTTGTTGGGGGGAGGTTTAGGTTGAGGTGATGGGGACTCCCTGAGTCCATCACCTATTTGTTTTTTTACTCTTTTTCAGAAGAGAAGTAGTCTTCTATGTGGACTGTGTCCTCAGTAGAAACTACGTGAACTCCAGGCTGACCCTGAGTTCTGCTTCTAAGCATCTCCTGTACTTTCTTGTACATAGCAAAGTTGGGGCAATTTTTTTGAATACGTGTCTTCTCCTTACATATTCTGTAACAAGTGTAGTTGGGTTGCATATGGTACAGCTTTGGCTGGGCATTAGAATTGCTCTGGTAGGAAGACAAAGGTTGATAGACAGGAGTTGAAGTTGGTTCTGGAGTGGCGTAAACCCTTCAATTGGTATGCTTTAGGCGGTTCAGCTGGGCTTTAAGCTGTCCTAGAGTAAAGATATGCTCTACAATCAAAATGATATCATGAAGACCATTTATCTGATCAGAAAACTCAAGCCAGAGATCCTTGTATGGCAACAAGGCATGTTGAAGGGCACAGCAACAGTTGTTGGGGCTGATGAGGTTTTTCATCTGCAGCTGACTCACCATGGATTGGAATTCACAAGGAAAATCTTCAAAGTTCTTAATTTTTATAACTAGAAAGTTATCCCTGTCAATTTTGTCCCTTGCTTCTGAGTCAAAAACTTTTAGGAGAGCTTTTCTTACATCCTTATATTTATAGTTTCTAGGAAGACATTGAGAGATGCCTGCTAATACTGCCTTGTATAGCATGCAAATACAGGCTAGACCCATCTCTCTTGATCCTAGTCCTTCATTAGCCTTTTTGAAAGTGTCCAGCCACATGTGAATGTCAATGTGACTGTTCATTGAGAATTTGGTTTTGAAGAGACTATTTGGCTTAGTTCTGCCTGAACTAGAACCATGATGCATTCCTTGCTGATACATAGAAGACAAGACTGTTGACTCATCCTCAGAACCAGAGTTGGAACTAGAAATACTACTATCAGAGTAGTTGGGTTGGTGGCGTCTGCGGCAGGACTGGCGTTGGTGACTCTCAGGACTTTTCTGGCAACGGCGGCGGCGGCTTCTTGAACCTGCACTCCCAATTGGCATAGCATTTGCTCCAGTTGCTATGTTGGGAGGCGTGTACTGGTGAGGGCAAACAGGGCTGGCTCAACTGTGATTGAGTATATTGCCAATGATGGTGGGGTTGTGGATGATTAAATCCCCAATGGCAAGTTGATTGAAGCGTTCTTCCAGAGTAGTCATGACCACTCTTAGTTCTTTGACAACTTGTCCTTGATTGTTGAGTAGGGTAGTGGTGTCAGTCAATTGAGCTGTAAAGCCATCCACTTGTTCTGTTAGCTCTTGGTTGGTAGTATGCGCTTGATGTACTCCTTGATTGCAGGTAGTGAGTTGTTCCACTACTGTGGCAGTAGTGGTGGCTAGATCTTTGGTACATTGGTGTTGTACCTCTTTGATCTGAGTGCAATTTCACTGAATTGTCTGGTGGCCTCAGCATCCACATGGGTGATTGCTGTATTCTGCTGTTGCTGGAAAGCACTTTGCGCAGAGGTTGCTTGGGAAGGCTGGCTCATTTGTTCCATTTATTTTTGGATATGGCAATGGTAGTTGATGAGGGTTGTTCCTTGGGCTTCAAGGTGAACTGCAGAGGACTCCAAGTTGGCAGCCAAAGCAACAGTGAAGTTGCAGAGAAGAGTAAACTGGGTATTCACAAAGGTATTTGACTCCTGGGTTATTCCTTCTAAGTGGACAGCAGTTGCTCTGGCACAAGCATTGGAATCTTCAAGTTGCTGATTAGTGATATTTTTCCATTCACCCTGTTGCTCAAAGCTAATAGCAGCCAACTGTTGGAGGTCTTCATGTTGGTTGTTTAGTTCTTAAGGGCTGGCATTGACCTGATTGAGCCTATTCACTGCGTCCATGAGTTTAGGATGTCTAACCCTAGTTGTGTATGAGGTCAGTCTATTCAAACTGTCAACTGTTGATTGAGGAAGGACTTCATTATTATGTTCAATCATTTGCTTGATCTCTTGCAGATCTTTCTCAGTATTAGTGGTCTCCGCAGAGGTATCCAGAGGGAGATAGAGATTGGTATTGGCTTGTCTAATAGAAGGAGCAATCATAAAAAATTAAAGGCTAGGACTAGTGGAGACAGGGTATATAGGTAGAGAAGGCCAACAATTGAGAGTTTGACCGACTCCAGAAGCAGAAAAGTTGAAGGCCTCAAAAGTTAGAACTGACTGTCTCACTGGTTTGCTAGGGGGTTCCCAGGGTCCCAGAGGAGGGATTGGGGCCGGTTGTACTGTGGGAATCTCCATGGATTGAAGTTGCTCTACTGGACTAGGGCAATATTTAGGGTTACTCAGTACCCTACTTGGGGCTGTGGCCTGTTGGTTGGTCCAATTACCTGTAGTACAATTCCCCAGGGGGGACTGAGATGGTCTTGTGGGATTGTTGAAAGTAGTAGTCAAGGGTTGGGAGGTGGTTCTTCTGGTCAACAAATGGCTAACCCTTTGGGGGTGGATAGCGCCAATTGATCCTGGGTTAATGGCTCTTGTTTGGGATGGTGCTGATGTGGTGGTGGCTGGAGAGCCTGTTCTATTAGGACAACCAAAACATTGTATATTGTCATTCAAGGGCAGGAGAGGTGCTCCAGAGGATCTGATATAAACCATATTGTATAGGTTCTTTCCTTGTCAGAGGCTTTTTTAGGCATCAATAAGAGGTTGGCAGGAATTAGCTAAAAGCCCCTGTAGTGAGCACCAATATGTGGTACTCTTACTACAATAGATGGGGATAGTCTGTCAGTTGGTAGATGGACTAGGAGGTTGACAATGAGATCAGGAGATAAATATGGGTGTCAGTCAAATACTAGGTACTGTACCAGTCAGAATCCAGACAGGTATTTGATAGTACAGAAGTGATTGGACCAGGAGAACAACAAAGGGTTTGAAGTAGTGGCTACAGCAACTACTCTAAAGAAAATCCTCAATAAGCAACTTCAATTTGGGCTAATTGGCACTGTAGTTAGTAAGAGGAGACCAGCCTTTGTGATCCTCAGATTATACACTCAAAAAAATATTCAATGGTGTAGCTAATGTAAAGGGGGTGTAAAACGTATATATTTATTGAGAAAAGGAGAGGGGTTTATATACTACAACTTACTTGATAAATCAAGGTAAGTTGGTCATTGCATGGGGTTTGAGAAAGGGAGAAATGAATGTTGAACAACTGAGGATCAACACAGCAATCAGGGGAAGATGTGAACAGCCCCAGCGGCATGAGGGGGTTGCAAGAGACTCAAGAGTGGGGGATTCAATCATTAACTGCAGTCAATGAACTAAATTGGCTGGTGGACTTAATGCCTAATTGGTGGGACTTCTAATCCAGAACCAAGTCAGTGTAGGTGGACAATCCAGAAGCTAGTTGGTCTTGTATGATGATCCAGCAGCTAGTTGATGCCTTAAGCATCCGGAATGACTACTGTATTGGAAAGGCAATCATGATCTAATACAATCAGGAAGTACTCAACAACAATCAGGATTAGAGCAACCAACTGGTGATGGGTTTCACCACAATAGCCTCAAGGCAAGCCTGTCCTGGCGGTACTGCCACAAGGACATGATTAATCTCAATATGTGGAAAAACACATGGAAGGTTCTCCGCAGGGTATAACGTACAGCTGACTGCAGCAATTGCCCAAATCTCACCTGCAACAGATGCAGGGCAAACAAAACAGTGACACACCTGTTCTTTGAGTGCCCCAGAGGATAGGAGTAAGGCAAATTGCCTGTGAAATTCTTTGGCTGGCAAGCCCGTACTCCACACACATGGAGTTGCTGGAAGTAGACGGGTTCTTCACTGACACCCCCTCCTGAATCCCTGAGTCCTTCTGTGTGGCAGTATTTCACACTGTGTTGTGGGTAATCCACTCTGCTGTCATCAAATTGTTTGTCTCCACTCCCCATCCAGCACAAGCTACAAACTCCCTCTTGGTGCACAAACTTGGGTGGATTATAAGCCAGGCCTTCTTTGGCAACCCATCCAGTGCATTGTGCCAGGAGCTAGCAGACAAATGGTCATCAATCCCTGGCTTGATCCTCTTTCCAGAGCAGAAACAGGCTGTCTTTGTCCTCCCAGAAGTGGTCCTGATGCCCCTTACCCCTCCTCCCCCTCAAGGTTTTTCTCCGGGTCCTCTGGTTTCCTTGATCCCTCCTCCTTAGACCTTCACTTTTTTCTTTGCTTAATCATTCCTTTATAACCCTATGGGCTCGTTGTACCAGTCATAGATGTCTGGGAAACTTGAATAAATGAACTTTGGGATGACCAACGCTCTCTCAAGGTTTGTCACTATGATGAACCAAGCGCTAAATGGTCTCTCAAATACATTATGCTACCTTGAAAATATCAATATATTCTCAAAAACAAAAGAGGAACACCTCACGCATGTCTGCAAGACACTTGATTGACTTGCAAAGCACAAACTTTATGCAAAACCAAGTAAGTGCCAATTTATGGAAAAGGAACTCCTGTTCTTGGGCCACATTGTCTCTGACAGTGTCATCAAAGCAGACCCAGACAAAATAAAAGCCATAAATAACATGCAACACCCCACCTCTGTTAAACAAGTCTGATGCTTTCTCAGAATGGTAGCTTACCTAAGTAAATACATCAAAGACTGCAGAAATCTCACCACACCAATCAATGATCTAACCAAGGGTAATACCAAAAAGAAATTCATCCAGACACACAAGTGCAACAAGAATTTCTAACTATTAAAACAAGCTTTGATCAAAGCACCAATCTTGAAATACCCTAATAACAACAAGTGCTACAAGCTTGAGTTGGATGCCAGCAACACTGCTATTGGCGCAGTCCTACAGATCTGCCAGCCAGGGCAGCAAGACTTCCTGCCAGTATGTTACAAAAGTAGTAAACTAACCAACACTGAGCAGAGGTACCCAATACACAACAAGCAATTGCTAGCAATATATCACACATGAAAGAAATGGAGATGTTATCAAGAAGGACATTTAAATGTCTGAGTACTAACTGACCATAAATCCTTAATCTATTTCAAAACTCAGACCACATTTGCACGGCAACAAGCCAAATAAATGCCCTGCTGGGAAAGCTCAATTTGGACATCTAATCCAAAAAGGGGGCAGAGCTGGTCACAGCTGATGCTCTCCTAGGCTATGTCAGCCAAGAGAGGACCATCCTGACCATGTGGGTCCTGACTGGCCAAACCTATATAATACCAAGTATAAAACCAAAAAGAACCCTCAACACATCAGATAACCCACAATACATTAGTAAGGAACAAAAAATATTTCCATATATAAAATAGCACTGTATACCAAATCACTAATGATAAACATGTTCCCTACATCCCACTTGCACAAAGAGTTGATACCATATTAAGACATCACTGTCTACTAGGACATAAAAAGGCTAACAATCTATACATCACATTAAAAGAGATAGTATGGTGGCCCAATCTTAAACATGATATAATCAATATTCTGAAAAAATGCACAGTGTGAAAGAAATATGCCAGCACCAAGGCTTCTCAGCCAACAGTGAACCCAGTACCTTACCCTGAACCATTCAAGGTTTGGGGACTGAATGTAGTGGGCCCCTTCCCAAAAACTAAGACAAAACAACATTTCTTAATTGTAGCCATTGACTTTTCTACACGCTGGCCCGTCTGCTGGACAACAAAGGATCCCAAAGCAGAGACAATAAACCAATTCATTAACAAAGCAATCATAGCGGACTACGGTACTCCAGACTACATCATAACCAATGGAGCAACCAAGTTATCAGGTCATGTAGTAAACAACAATTTGAAAGCAAAAATATCAAACATTCCACAACCTCGCCCTACAGGCCACAGGCCAACGGCAGAGTTAAACACCTAAATGGCAGCCTTATCAGAACCCTAGAGAAAATAATGGATGACAAATTCAAAGACACATGGCCACTATAAGTGAAACATGCATTATTAGTATCCTGGGTCTTCACCAATCAAGGGAAAGGCTACTCACTGTTTGAATTAACATACAGATACAAACCAGATATAGTCATCTGCCATAACCAACTGTATGTGAAAATCCCCCCGGGAAAACCTCCCACGGTAGAACAAAAGCCAGTCTTACAACACATACGCCTCAAAGCTAAAATAGCAGAAACAAAAAGGCTCAAAACACAAAAGGTAACCTCTACATAAGAACTACTCCCCATCAACTCCCCAGTCTGGGTCCTGACTCAAAATAGGAAAAGGCTAGACTCAGTACTGTAAATTCAGAACCTGAACGTAAAAATGCAGGATTGTTGAATCCTTGGTCCAAATTTCAAATCACTTTTGCAGGATGGCCTTTTTTAATTAAATTGATTTTTTAGTATTTATTTGATTATTTGAAAATGCGGGAACTCATAGACACTTTGCAAAGTTCAAGTCAAACTGCATATTTCCAATGGACAAAATGAATTAACCGGAATCAGTTTTGAAGCGTTCAAATCTATCAGCTGTTTTCATTAAGTTCATTATGTTTTTTGAAATTGCAGGATTGTCAAATCCAAGAACCAAATTTCAAATCACTTTTGAATGCCACTAGTAAACTCAGATATTAATTGCAGGAACTGGAATCCAAATTTAATGTACACTAAGCATACTAGGAAACACCAACCCAAATAAAGCAGCTCCACCACAACTAAAATCAAACTAAAAATTCAATCTCAATAACCATAATTAGACATAAAAAGTTATTAAACTTTAAAATCATTTAAACCTGGAAAGTATACAATATTATTCACTTCAAATCACAGATATAGAAATTCTGTTACTATTCAAGGCTAACTCAAGAGAAAATAACTACCCACAACTAAACCAGTAACTCCAAATAAATAAATATTTAATCTAAAATATATTTTTTATTTTATTTTTATGAACCATTGATTGCATTCTCAACCTTCTCCTGCACCAGCCTGCGGTGCAGCCCGTCTACAAGGGCATCCCAGAGAGTCCAAGAACAGACCCAGAACCCAACTTGAGGGGAGTCATGCCAATACACAGGCCTCCCAAGGTGTCATTGACAGCCAACCACCCCCTGCATCCCAAGCCCAATCAACCAGCCTGAATCCCAGACAGAAGCCACTCTCAAGGCCTGCCACAAAAGTCTCCTACACCAGGGTCACTGGGAACACTGAGGTTACTTACACCTCCACCATTTACCCAGTTATCATCCAGCCCCACACTCTTGACCCAAGAGTTGCTACTTCCTGCCCCTGCGTCTTTAACACCTCCTATCAGCTATTGGCCTCAACTGAGGAACTATCTGCGCCTATTGTGTATTCAACCATTGACAGCGCCACTGCAAGCAAGCGTGATCCCACCTTCTACACAAAGGTACCCATCCCCAGTGTTGAGCCTGGTAGCCACAAGGCCATGGTACCTTCCAAGGGCTGGCGTCAGTTGACGGATAGTGAGCATGAAGCTCTCCTCAACTGCTTGAACGGGGGAATGGCGGTTTGAGATATTGCATCCCAATTTGGTGTCATGGCCAGATACGTTGCAAACATCAACACCAAGTATGGCAACACCGGGCAAATTGCCAAATCCACCAAGGCTAAGCGGCAGTCAAAACTCCTTCAGCCCGTTCATATTGATACAATCAAGCAGTGGGTAGCCAAGGATTGCCACCTGGACACACTTGCTGTCCAAGCAATGCTTGCCACATAGTTCAGGCTTTCTGTTTCTAAAACCCTTTTTTACAAAGCAATGGTTGATTTGGGCTTCTTGTGGAAGGTGCTCAGAGTTTCTCTGTACAATAGGAACAGTGAAAAGACCATCAAGGATTGCCACATTTATGCCAAGAATATCTGGCACTAAAGAAGACTGGGAATGTCCAGTTCTTCTATATCAACAAATTGTTATTTTCCTCCTCACTCAGGTCTAGGCATGGGTGGGTCAAGAAGGGGTCCAAGGACAGCATAGCCCATTGTGCAGCTGTCTGTTCCCAGACCTATTCCATGGTCGCGCTTCTTGGTCCTAGCAGGTTGGACCAGTATCAGATGATTAAAGGCTCCCATAACAGCGGGACCTTTCTCAATTTTCTCTGAGCCGTCAAGGAGTACCTTTGGATAAATTACAGTGGCACAACCAATGTTGTTGTGCTTGATAATGTCAGGCTCCACAAAGTGGATCTGGTTGTGTCTGAGTTCCCCCCATTGACAAAAATAGCCATTCTGCAAGCCAGCGCCTTGCAGACTGCCCAATGAGACTCCTATTCCTTCTGCCCTATTCTCCATTTCTGAATCCAATCAAGGAGGTGTTTGGTTGGATCAAGAATAAGGTGAAACAAGGCCTCTCTCAGGACACAGAGGATCTCTTCAACATTCTTGAGATACGCCAATTTGCAATGCTACCTGATGTGGTGGCGGCTTTCTATGGGCACTTGGAATCCTTTCTCCCTAATGCCCTGGCCTCTGAGCCAATCAGATAAATGGGCGCTTGGCTTTTATTTGTTTTTATTTTTATTTACTTTGTTTTATTTGGACTCAAAATTATTATTTATATATAATAATGTGACGCTTGAATGTATTATAGACATATAAGAATACATAGAACAGGTAAGTAAAATTAATTATACTAGGTACAGTAGTTTTAAAAGCTATGGCAACAACTAAAAATACCTCAGATTTAAAAAAATGATTTCAGATTTAAACAAAATCCAAGTTGTGCAAGATTCAGGATTCAATTTATTTATAAAATTTCAGCTAATAAATGGACTATCAAACAAAAAACTAAATTTCACTAGCCCATTATACAAAATTATATCAAACATCAAGCGGTGTAGTTTAAACCACAAACAAAATGAACTGACGCAACAAGTGAAATGGATGGATGCTGTTCTGGAGTATATTATAATCCAATCAGGATCATATGAGACATCAACAAAAGAACTAAAGTGAAACAAAACTTGAGCGATCTAGAAGCAAGATTACACAAGCACAAAACAAAATGAACTCACCCACAATGTGTATTATGAGCAGCCCAAAATAGAAAAATTGCAGTTTAACAGCCAATCAACAGCTATCCAATTTAGGAACAGAGGCATTTTATCCATTTTCATGGCACTAGATTTGTATGAAATTTTTTTGAGAACCTTCCAAATATGGACTTGAGATTATAATAAAAATAAATCATTAAATTTTAAAATTTCTACTTTTAGTGATTTTATCCTAGGTTTTTTACAATGGTTTTTACAAGCAATATCTTTGACGGCGCCAGCAGCCAAGCCAGCAGCAGCCAAGCCAGCTTCAATGGAGGCAAGGCTCAGAATGTGGAGGCACCTGTTTACACCCAAGCCTTTGAGGCAAGTAACAAGGAAGCTGACCTGTATCTGACCACCAACCCCTATGGCTTTGACTTGTTCAGTAGTCACATAGTGTCTAGCTCTGCCCCTGCTCCCATACCCACCCCCGCACAAGCTGCCCACCAACCAACCAATCAGGATGGCAACCTTGATTTGGAACAACTTCCTGCCATCAGCCAACCTTCCCCCCTATAGCCAATCAGGCTTCAGCTCCCCTGGCCCAGCGCCCCAAGCAACAAACCATCACTGCCCAAATTCTTCAGGAAATTGTGGCACTGAATCTACAGGGTCTGTCCTGGGAACAGATTGCCGCCCAGTTGCAATTTACCCAAGCTACTGTCATGCGGGAATTCAATAACCTGATGAACAGGGGGAATCTTATTGGGACAGCCAAGAAGCCCAAGAAGGCCCCCAAGTCATAAGTATCTGAGGCATACCCAATAATGCTTGACCTCCTCCAGCAGGATCCCAAGCTTCCCTTGACCCAGGTCCGTAAGCAGCTTGCGCACCATAACATATGAGTCTCTGAGTGCATGGTGCAGCTCTGGATTTATGGGAAGGTGGCTTCCATACGGGTTCTTACCAATTTTGCCTGCAACCAATGGGATGGCACTGAGGATTTCCTGTATGACACTGCCATTAAATCAACCCTGGTCCAATGCCTGACTAGTCTAACTAATGATGTCATGTTCATCTCCTATTACAAGCTATCAATAGCTTTTGATGATTTTGGCAAGCAAGGAAAAGACGCCGCCAAGAATAGAAGGAAGAAGGTCAAGAAGGGGACATTCATTGGTGCATTTCTGGCTGTTTCAGCCAAGGGTTTTGTCTACTATCAGACAAACCCAGATTTCATTGATGGCTACTCATACAGCCACATCCTCAGTGGATTACTTGACTCCTGGGATCAGGCAAATTCCAAGTACCAGGTTTTCTTGAGCCACCAGATGGAGGGTAGCTCCACCACCCCCAAGGCCATCCAGGGATGCAGGCATCAGGCCTCAGTCTACCCCGCTGGCCATGCAGACGTCCATCTGGCTGATGTTGTCTTCTTCAACATGGGATCCACATTATGGGAGCGCCACCCTCAGGCTTTCAACAACTTCTCTCTTGGGGTCCTTGACCACAATTTTCTGTTTGGACACCAGATGGTGGCTGACTTGTTTGCGCAAATGGTTTTCTATGTGAACATGGGCAACCAATCACGTAAGGATAAGCACCTTCCACCTTGGGCCACTGCCACTTACCAGCCCATCCAGCCAATGACCAATGAGGAATACAACAAGTGTTAATGGCAGCCATCACGTGAAATCCTCCTGCCTCCACCCCCGCCACCAACACCTCTGACCCGCAAGCCCAACCCACCCAATCCCAGACCCCCCAGGCCAGCACTGCCTCTATGTCTTCCTTCCCGCGTTATTCTGCCTCCTAGGCATCACTCTCCCCCGCCCCAATAAACCTCTGTCACCAAACATTTTCTATTTATATTATCAGTTTTTTGAATTTCAATTGTTCATGTTCTCTTTGTTTATAGTTGATTTTATTCTTTATGTTCAGCTTATTTCTATAAAATTTTATATTTACTATGTTGTGTATCTAGATCCAGAACACAGTTATTTTTAGAACTTAACATAGCCCCTTGTGAAAATATTAACAACAATTTGGTGATCAGCTAAATTTGAATTAGAAAATTATAGTGTTAACTGTTTTTAGAGAAAGTTGTTACTGATCTGAATTCAAAACCCTAATGATAAACTTTAAGCCAATCAGGAGCCAAGTGATAAAGTGATTGTTGTGACATAAAGGGTCATTTGATAATTCTTTGGTGTATGTGTGCTAATTAATATAATTGGCTGGATGTTTTGCCACAGCATCAATGGTATACAATGGCAAAAGATCCAGCCAATCATAGTAAATAGTGCCATGCACCAAAGAATTATTGAATGTCCCTTTATGTCATAATAATCACTTTATCACTCAGCTCCTGATTGGCTTAAAGTTTATCATTAAGGTTTTGAATTCAGATCAGTAGCAACTTTCTCTAAAAACAGTTAACACTATAATTTTCTAATTCAAATTTAGCTGATCACCAAATTGTTGTTAATATTTTCACAGGGGGCTATGTCAAGCGCCAAAAATAATATGGTAATCAAGGAAACAATGCCAACACAAAGCAAACAACACATATTGAGATGAGCGTAAAACATATAAAAATGGGTAAAAAGATGGGATAATGTAGTAGATGGGAAAACAAAAAGGAATAAACAAAGAGGCAACAGTATAAAAATAATACAGAATTTATTGGGGCAAAAGCTAAAAAATATGGAAAGGTTAGTAAAAAAATCAAATGAGAGAACTCAAAAAACTACTAATAGACCTCAACTTGGCAATTGCCAAAATCAAGGACATTGACCGCAAGGTCAAAGCCAAAGTGAAGTTAACCGTCCTCACTGGGGACAAAATCAACAAGGTGTCTGAAGAGGCACTAATGTCAAAAATGCCAGACACCCCAGAGAAGACCATCAAGCATCTTCTCAACATCCAGAAGACGGTGGTGGAGGGCCTGCAATTTAAGGCATACAATCTTTCTGCACCATCCGTCTGGGTTGATGACCCGGAGATGTATGAACATCTCAAACCCGCCAAGCGTGCCAGGGCAGAGGATACTGAATTGCCAGCACAATTGATTGCGCCAAGAATGGCCAAGCTGGCCAAGGCTGCAGGCAAGGAAGAAACACAAGAAGGTAGCCTAAAAAACAAAATTCATAAATTTTCAAAAAACTTACCTTTTTTATTAGAAAACATAGACAGCAAACTCTGCCAAGTCCTGTTCCCCTTTGTCCTGGCCACCTTTTATGCAAATTATGCCACTCATGTGGCCAAGCAATTGTATCTGTCCCCTCCTGTTATGCGGGAGCTGGAGGACCATATCCATGGGTCCTTTCCAATGTTGCAGGAGGCGTTGGCAGAACTTGCGCATGCTGAGGGGACATCTGAGTGGGCAGTTACTGCCTACAAGGATGCCCAACTGGTCCGCCTAGACCCAGTATCTCTCAGTGGAGTTTACTGTGTAAACTCCATTGAGCTTGTTTAGGACGTCCTGGTGACGCTCTCATTCAAGAATGTACCGGAAATGGGCCAGGCTCATATGGCTGCTTGCTTCCCTTTGGAGCACACCCTGCCTTACCTATTGGAGAACTTTGGGCACGTGGTGGGCAAATTGGCTATTGCAGACGCAACAGCTGTCAAGAAGACAGAAATCCTCCTTGCCAACTTCAGGTTGGCCTGGAGTGCCAACAAGACAGGGCTCCCTGCAGCCATGGAGCTGACCTTTGCAAAGACAAGGCACAACAAGAAGATCAGCGCAGTCTATAATTAACTTTGTGAGTTCACGGAAGCCTTTGCTGGGCAAAGGCTTCATCTGGTTGTTTACCTGGGGTTCCTATACTACTTTGGTATGGGCACACCTGTAGAGGACCTGGATGGGGTCCTTCTGGGAATCAACAAGGCACGGCTTGCACTCAACAGGAAGAAGGTCCCCCTGGATATGACTCAGTGGACCATGTAATCCAAGACGCCCTGGTCCTGGCAGGGATTTACAGGTTTGCAGCCCCGCCCAAAAAGCTGCTCCTCAGTTTTTACCTTACCCTACTCCCCTTCACCAGCAGGAGGGAGTTTTTTAATAAGAGTGTATCCACCGTCCACGGTGTGGCGGTGGAGGTTGTGTGCCACCTCCATTGCGGGGTGGGTACATACCAAAGAGCCCACTACAGGCATACACAATAAAAATATGATTCCAACAAATTTTATTACAATTTATATTATTTTTGTTATAATAAATTTTTATAATTTTTATTTCAGCAAACCAGTTTTGCAAAATATATTGCAGAAACAGTTTTCATAAAAGCATAAAATTTTAAATTAATAAAATAAATTCTAACTTGTACATTTTATGTTTAATTTTTTTAAAACTATTTTTATTTTATTTGATCAAAGTGATTTAAATATTTTTGCGTAATCCAGTATTGAGCATTTGGGATTACCTCAGATGGCATAATAAAATAATATATAATAAAATAAATAAATTACTTACATCTATTGATGGATCTTCTGAATGTGATTGCAGGCGTGGAAACATCTAAATATAAAATGATAATTAATAAATTTTGAATAGTGAATAAGAGAATATAAAAAAATTGGACACACTAAGCCTTTATTTGATTGGCTGTTTGGCTAAGCATGCAGGGATGAACAAATCAGTGTGGCCATAGAATTTGGCCACAGTCTCAGCTGGGAGGGTGTGGATCCTGGCCTGCAGCAAATTAAAAAGGTCCACAGTCCCAGTTGGGGTTCCTCGCTTGACAACTTGGTTGAGCCACCCAAAGACTTCCTTGATGGGATTTAGGAAGGGCAAATAAGCAGAGAGGAAGAGAAGGCGCAAATTTGCCGTGGCCAATTGCTGGGGGGCCACTGCAATGCTAGTATCAATCATTGGTAATTCCTCAAGAATATCAGCCACCTTATGGAGACTAACATTGTACAGCACAATTACATTGGTGAAGCCTGAGCTTGTGCCCCTCAGGTGCTCCTGGACCAATTGGAGGAATGAAAGAAATGTCCTGCTGTTATGCAAACCTAATATCATTTGGTAGAACTCAACCCCCTTTGGACCAAGGAGAGCCATCATTGAATAAGCTGTGGCACAGACTGCAGTACGCTGAGCCATCCTGTAATTGGAGCCTTTTGGGACATAGCCATACTCATTCCATATAGACAAGGCTAATGCTGATTTGTCAATGTAATAGAATTTGACTGTTCCCTTGGCTTTGAATGCAGTGTGCGCATCTGCTATTTTTTCTGGGTCTCAACATTGGCTGGGCTGTTTCTGTTGTAGGGAGATACCCCAATTCTTTTTCCAGGAAAAGCGCATCCCCTTCACCAGATGGTAGTAAAAGGAAACAAAAGCCTCAACCCCAAAAGTAGATTTGACTATGGCCTGAATATTTGCCTGTTCAAGATGGTAGTCCCAGGTTATTCACTGGCAGATTGCTTATTTGTGCTCCTTGGTGAGCATGGTAGAAACACACAAGGATTTCTCCGTGGCAAGGACTTGGCCAGTATTGATGAATTTGTGGAAGGTCTTGCTGGTGTACTTGGGATCCACTTTAACAATAGCCGCAGCCGCCTTGTAGTCACCAGATTCACGCATTAGCTTGAGCAGGATGATGTGTTTGATGTCAGGGATGTGCTTCTGGGCGGGCTTTTTAGCAGTGGGGATTGAATTATTGGCATTGGGCACAACACAGGGCATATGTACCTTGGTATAGAAGGCTACAACCTTTTTTAACACCAGATGTCCCTCATCAGTTTGATATAACTTGGGCTCCTTGTCATCCTCTTGATTGCCATCACTGACATAGGGCTTGTAGCTAGTATCAAGTACAGGCTTCACCTTCTCCAGCATGGCTGACGGGACCAACTCTTGTTGGTACACAACATCAAACACATACAAAGTAAGTTCTACCTCCTTGTTTCTAACTTTATTTGTAGTGGTGACCTTGGTTGGCTTCTGGGTCAGCTTTGTGACCAAAGGGTTGATGCTCCACACCCTAGCAGCTTGTGCTTCTTGAACTGGCTGTGTCAGTGCAGTGTCACTATGGTACTTGCTCTCCTGTCCCCTCCTTGAGTAGGCACTTGGGTTGCACTAACTCTATTTTGACCTGCAGGGGCAACCGCAACTGCAGCGCACAACAGGTGTATTGGTACTCTGTTGTTGTATTCCTTCCATTTTATAATTTGATAAAATATTAAATAAAACTCAATTAAGTTAATTCCTAATTTTAATTTTTGCTTTTATCTGAATATGGATATTTAATTAAAGTTTTTCCCACCCAGTATCCCAATTATAGATTTTTTATTTCTTAATTAGTTGTTTTTGGTTTTACAACGCCCATTTTAGAATACTCAAAAAAAATCCACTTGTTTTCCTAGATTTTACTGTAAATTCAAACACCCAACACAATATTTTTTAAATTTATGTTTTAGATCTTGTGTCTTATTTTAGATACCTTGGTATCCTTTATGATTACAATCCATTACACACATTGCGTGAGTGATTTTGTTTACATAGTGAGTTGCTTTTGTGTTTTGTTTTTGGTTTGCGTTTTGACACACTTTGCTTGGGTGTATTTTTTACCAATTCACATAGTAAACATATGTACACTGAAAGTCAACTCACCCCATTTTTTTGTGAATCAATGTATTTCAGATTGTATTTTGAATGGTTTTGCTTTGTGTGTGAGCCCTTTGTTGCTGTAATGACTCATTTCACCCATTAACGCCAATAAACCCTGTTAACAGAGTGTATATTTTAACCTGAGAGTTGGATTTTATTTAAATCTGAAATCATTTTGTTTAAATCTGAGGTATTTTTGGTTGTTGCCACAGCTTTTTAAACTACTGTATGAGGAATATATTTTTATTATAATGCACTAAATATTATTATTGGCTTTTGCACTAGCAAATAAATAAATTTAAAAAAGATAGAAATAAATTGGTTTATTTAAATAATTGTGAATCCTTGATGGTACTTTGGCTTTTTTAAGCCACAAATTGGACCTTGCATGTCATCATCTGATCCTTGTTATTTCAGTGCCACTATAACCACACAACATGACAACCAATGATTTTCATGTATTGCTTACTAATTAGTACTTAGGATGTAGGTCAAGTATATCAAATATGTTTATCAAATCACATTATGAGGGAAAGGTAATTTGATTTCTAAACAATCATTTGTTTAGAACAATAGTGGAGCAGGCCGCATGATGCGGATAAATTCAATTCTTGATGTTTATCTATGTGATAAATAAACCTGTACTCAACAAGCTAGTAAACAAAAACATTTTTAACTTAATTTTAATATTTGACGTGGTTGCAACTTTAACTAATGTCTTGTAATATATTTATATATTATAATATTTAATTTTACATATTAAAATTTAAAATAAAAATTAAAATATCAAAAGTAAAATTATAATTATAAATCGTAAAAGTTAAGTATTAAAGTTTAAATAATCAAAATATAACAATTTTATTAAATTGTGATTTATTCAATATCAAAATATTTGATATTAAAAATTTTAATATTGTATTATTTAGTATTAAAATATAAAAAGTAAAAAGTAAAAAAATTAATTTGCAAGGGGAAAATATTTATTGGGGGATGTTGATTGCAAAGAGAATGTGATTATTCTGGGGAATTATACCCCGAAATTAAGTTTTTGGCCAAAGCATCTAATTGGATCCACGTACTCTTCTGTACATGGTGGACAACCCTGGATGCAATTGCTAGAGGGGTGGCACCCTGTATCCCAGTGGTTATTGATTGTTTGATAAAAGGCAGGCGGGTGAGTGAATCAACTAGTAGGTTTTTTGGGGGGCACGTCGTACCCGTATAGTGTTGCCAATGCAAATGAGTCATACAGGACGTGCTTGACTGTCCTATATCCCCGTGGTGTCTTCTGGCGGTCAAGGGCTACACGGCAAATATCCATGTGAATAGGTACATCCTCCAACTTTTTGACGTTGGTTTTTAATATGCAGTATAGGAGGATTCCCAGGTATACTGCAACGTGGATTCTCTGCAAGGTATACTGTTCCAAGAACATGCATAATTTTTTGAAAGTTTGAACTAAACTATTAATATAGGAGGTTTGATTGAACTTGAAGAGGGTTCTGGGGGGCGCCTGGCTTGAATCAGCCCCCCAGGCCTTGGCAAACAATATTAATAAAGGTTTAAAATTATTCACAAGGACTGCATCCCCAACTTTATTTGACAGTACCTTAAATACTTCATTAAAAATTGCAGTTTTTAAACAATCAGTTCCAATTTGAAAGTCAGTTTTTATTAAATTCTTTTCATATTTGTTGATGTTTGTGAATGGGAATCTTTGAATGCTTTCATATATATATTCATCAAAGTTCAGTTTGATATCCCCGCAAATTTCATTCATTTCTTTGATTTTGATATTTGATCCTAGTTCATATGCTTCCCTTATCCATGGTGAGCACCCCGCAGGTGGTGAATATTCCCTATCTTGAGCTTCAATATTAAAAAAATTATTCATATTCTGTTTAATTATTTTATTTATTTGGTTTTTATTTATTTATTTGCAGGGGCCACCAGTGACTGGTAACCCCTGTAAAACCAACTTGGCGTATAAGCTGCCACTTCTGCAACCTCATCCCCATTCCTGGTGATGACTAGAATAATATAAGTAAAACATAAAAAGACTTACTAATTGTTTCCCCTGTGGCCCCCTCAGCCACAGGCACCACTTTGGTAAACTTCATGAGCGTTGGATGCTCTTTATTAATTTTTTCTAGGCTAAATTTTTTCTTATCTTTCTTGCAACTTGTGTTTCTTCTTAGTTTTCATTTGATAAAGTTTCTGTATTTCTTGAAGCGCTTCTGCTTCTTGATTGTGTTTCATTTTTGTCTTTTTCCATTTGATTGTTTTCCTCTTTGTTGGTGTTAATTTCCTTTTGAATTTCAATTCCTTCAATTAGTTTGATCTTATTGTTTTCTTTGGCCCCCTTCCAGAACTCCCACAAATTGTAGGCCGTGTTGTTGAACTTCAGACTTGATAAAATTGTTCCCTGTAGATTAAGTAATGCTTCTTTGTTCTTTTCATCTATAATATTTCCCAATTTATCCAGAGCATCTTCTTTTGACTGGATTAGTGGCTGGCCCTTGTTACCCAGCTTTCATGTTAATATTTCCCTGATATTTTTTTCTATTTCAACAACCTTTTGCAGGTGTGCTTCTAATTTGTTGATCAAGTTATAGATTGCTGACATTTTGTTTGAATTTCATCAAAAAACTAGTTTTTATAGTACTATCTTTAATGCAGACATATTTTTCATCATAATTAATAAATTAAAGACAATAAACGTAAATATTGCATTAGATTATTGCAATTAGACGTCAACTCTTGATATTTTGATATTATGTGCATAACTCAATGTATTTTATTAAACAAAATGCATTAGGTTATGCACATAATATCAAAATATCAAGAGTTGACGTCTAATTGCAATATTTTAATACAATATTTACGTTTATTGTCTTTAATTTATTAATGATGATAAAAAAATATGTCTGTTCATAATTTTAAGCTATTTTTAAAATGTACAACATTTCATTTTTTATGGAAAATTCTAATAATGTAAAAAATATATTATTAATTATGAACTGAAAGAAAAAAATCAATTTTTAATGAGTTGTCACAAAGAAAAGATTTATTTACTAATCAAAGGACGGGAATGGGAGGGAATGGGCAGAATGAACATTGCCTTTATCTGCGCCTATGAAAGGGACAGCATCGGAGATAGTGGTGAGGGAATGGGTGATGGTTTGGGAGTTGGGTTGGAAGGCAGGTGGCTTGATGGGGGAGGCAGGGGTCCTTTCTGGACTTATTTCTATCACTTGCATAGAAGATGATGAGATCAAATAAGTCCTGGACAGACACAAAAGGGAAAAGCTCATATCCCTTATCAATTTGGGTGCATAGTTTGTTGTAGATGGCAGGCTTTAAGCACCTGAGGGCGGAACCAAAATTGTAGAGACATACATCTGCAAGATGCATGTTGGCGTAGTTGATGGGGTAGGACCAGCAGGTATGCCCTGCAGCCCTGATTTCTTGGCTTGCCCATTCCCGCTGCTCCATCTCTGCACTCAGTACAACTGTGTGCACGGTGTTTTGTGTGGCCCACTCCTCCAGCATGGCCTTGAGCTCTGTCTGGTAGGCATACCCATCTGCAGTGTTTAATATTGCCAAGTAATAATTGACGCCCAATGGGGAAACTGCCAATAAAACCCCAACAAAATAATACAAGATTGGGCTGCGCTTGTACACGTCAGACTAAATACGCTTCTCTCCAAAGTCTTGGATACTTGCAGATATCTTAGCATATGACAGGAAGATTACGTCATTACGGGCCTTCATTGCCCTCCCTTTGATAAAATTAATAATAGTTGAATTGTAGGGGTCAGTGTTCATCAAACTGGGACCACTGAGAACTTGATTGGACAAGATTCTAGCAGCAACCACAACTCTGTACATCCACAAATTCACCGTTCTTTTGTTGGTGAAGATGCTGTGGAGTCCCAACTGGAGACGTACCTGGACCAGGGGCATCCGCAGGTCACGTTCCATAATGGTCATCATAAGGGGATGGGCTGTATCACCTTTGGTTGAAGTACGGGCACCAGTCAGGGTCTTCTTGGTAGGGGGCCACAGTTGGCGTGGGCTTGCAGGGTTGCAGCCACAGTGGACTTTGTAAACCCCATTGCAGCCGCAATTTCCCCAAGGGACATAAGCTTTCCTTGCTTTTCAATCCATTTTGAGAACAATATCTGGAGTGATTAGTTTTATTCTGCGTCTTGCAGGCTGATTGGCTGGGGGAGGGATGTGTTCATCTTCGGAACTGGTCAATGCTATCTGATTGGCTGTTTTGGGGTCCTGGGCTCTCTGGGTGACCCCATGGCTAAAATGGCTGGTTCTGGATGCCATTGCTGATAAGGGATTTGGGTTGGCAGCTGCCTATGCATGGTGGGCAAACAGAGCCATGCTGGAAGTTGCAGGAGAAAGAACAGACTCCTGGGTGGGGCTTGCGGAGGGGCCTGCAGGTTGGGAGTGGCCATAGACAGAGGCTTCACTGTTAAGAGAAACCTGTGTAGCCCTGCATGATTTTGTCAAGGCCAGGAAACAGCTCGTTGACTTGGTTGTTATTGAAATAAGATTTAATAAATTTTTATTAAAATTTTTAACTTAAGAAGAGAAATGTATATTTTAGTCAATTTTATTGTTATATATGCTAATTTTGTGAATATTATGATCTAAATTTTAGCTGTCCTAAAATGGAATAGGGTGATTTTTGAGAATGCCTATGATTCCTAAAAGAATCAGCACAAATCCACTCTAGATCCTTTAACATCCTTTTTGAGACGCCCATAAATTATATGTATTTCAAATTCCTTGCAATTATGATTTGAAACTTGGTTCTTGGATTTGAAAATCCCGCAATTTCAGATTTGTTAAGTTTTACATGATGTCTATGATTTGTTTGAAATACAGGAAATCTCAAATTGTACATTTGAATCCCACATTTCTGATTCATGTATCCCGCATTTTTTTGCTGGGTTTTGTCTTTTGTTAGTTGAGTTATCTGCTCAAGAGATTTGAAATTTACCAATTTAAATAAAACAAAAAAATTCAAATTAAATATTTTATTTTTCACTCAGCTGAGTTTCCTGCAAAAGTGATTCAAAATTTGGACCAAGGATTTGACAATCCCGCATTTTTACATTCAGATTCTGAATTTACAGTACACAGGAGACCAGGAAGAGTTATCAAATATAGACCAGACAGGAACACCTACCTGGTTAAGTTCCTGGGCGCCAAAGAGCCCATCACCAAGAAGTACCACAGATCCTGCCTTTGCCTTAGCAAAGGAGAACACTTGACCCAACTGGTACCAACTAGCAAACAACTCCAGGAACATCAGGCAGCAGCTTTCAAGACAAAGCCCCTCCCTGGTGTACCAGAGTTTCCCCTTAAGGGGGTGTCAAGGATCTGGATGTACATGTATTCTAGCTACTGTCAACCAACCTAATATCCAGTCTTTGCCCAATTTGGTGCCTTTCCAATACACAGTTTGACATACTGGAAATGGTAACCAAGCAATATCACATGACTGTCCAAGTATCCAGCAACTCAACCCATCCTGCACATGACCAACCCCTAGGTTTGATCCAACTAAATCTCTGCCACAGTCAAGTCTATATAAGTTTAAAGTATTATCTAATAAAAGATCTTTTTCTTCTTTCTTAATTCCATATTTGAAGCCTCCCCAAAAGGTGCTCCTCATCACTTTCTAGGAGTACTATCTATTGTGCTTGTTGTCAGGAGAGGTTTGCCTGTGTTTTGAAGTTTATGAGGGATTTGTGATTTGTTAATGCTGTAAATTCCTTCTGGTGTTCCAAGTAACAATACCATTTGACCAGGCAGTGCACAATTGCCAACAATTCCTTGTCATGTATAGGGTATTGACACTTGCTGTCTGTCAGTTTCCCTGATTTGTAGGCTACAGATAGGAAGTGGCCATTGCTGTTCTTGATTTGTAGTGCTCCTCCTTTGGATATGTTGGAGGTGTCTGTTTACATTTAATATTCCCCATATTGTTTGGGGTATTGTAGAATAGGTGTGGTTGTGAGCTTTCCCTTAAGACGTCTGAAGCAAAGGTCGTGTCGGGGGGTTCATACAGATTTGGATTTGGTGCCAGTTATGGCAGACAGAGGTTCATTCAGGATGCCCTAGTCAGGGATGAACCATTGCACATAGGAAATCATTCCCAGGAATGTGCAGAGCTCTGACTTGTCCTTTGGAGGTGAAATTTTACAGATAGTCTGAATTTTCTGATCATCAGGTTTAATGCCATCCTTTGAGACTATGTGTCCCAGGAAGGGCAGCTGTTTGCGGAAGAATTGACATTTGGAGGGCTTAGCTAGCAGTTTGTGTTGTACCAGGGTAGCAAAGACTGCTTCCAGGTCCTTGTGATGCTTTTCTATCAAAGGGCTGTAGACAACAATATTGTCCAGGTGGACTAGGGAATTTTTGGCAATATGGGGGCAAACACTTTGTTCATGAAATTCACAAAGGTTGAAGGTGTGTTTGTCATCCCAAAATTAAGCACCATACACTTGTATGATCTGTACTTGGTGTTGAAAGCTGTTTTGGATATATCTTCCTCTTTGATGCAGATTTGGTTGTAACCCATAGTTAGGTCAATTTTGGAGAAAACTGTGGCGCCACCCAGGGCATCAAAGAGGTCATCAATGAGTGAAAGTGGGTAACAATTATTGATGGTAACTTTATTTAGGGCTCAATAATCTGTGACTAGGTGCAGGGTACCATACTTCTTGGCCACAGAGAATATGGCAGCCCCAAAAGGAAATTGTGAGGGGTGGATAAGTCCTTTCTCCAAGGCCTCTTTGAGGTAGGAACGTAGGGTGTTGTCTTTGTTTGGGGTCAGGCAATAGATAGGTTGTGCCTTAGGTACAGCTCCCTTGAGTTGGATAGAGTGTTGAATGTGTTTCTCTGGGGGGAGCCCAGGTAGAGCTTCCTTGAAGATTTCTGGATGGCAGGCTACAATTTTGCAATCCTAAGGCCTAGTGGTATCTTGATGGTCCTTGAAGTGTATGATCTTGTACTCCCAGGAGTCCCAGTCAATTGCTTTGAGGCTCTCCTGTTTGTCCAGGGTCTCTGTGATGCTCACAAAGACATGGTCACATATTAGCTGGTCTACTATGTCAGGGTAGATCTGGTGATTGGCGCCTTCATGTTTGATGGTCAGTACCAAGGTTGCCCAGTCTACATGGGGATTGTTCCTTTGCAACTTAGTCCAGACCCAGTACAATGTCAAAATTGGTAAAATTGATGAGAGGGCCTTGGATGGTAGATTGTAGGTTCTCAAGAATGACAGAGAAGGGGGTGGCTTACCTTGTCACAGCAATGTGATGTTCATCAGCTAAAACAACGTTTTTGATCCGCAAAGGATTAGTGGCTAGCTTGAACTTGTATACAAAGCTGCTGTTGACTAGGGTTTGATCTGCGCCCAAGTCCAGGAGTGCTGAGCCTGTGTAACTGCAAAAGCAAAAAGAGTAGGATATCAGTTTATTGGGATGTCTGGCAACAGTGTAAAGTACTGGGTCTTCTGAGGGTACTTGGATCATTGGGCTCTTGTCCACGTCCTTGGGGAAATACTCATTGTTGAGTAAGCCATAAATTGTCCAGGGAGAGCTTGGCTTGCTTAATGCTCTCCCTTGGCTTTTCCCTTGTCACAATTGTCTTGAGTGGCAGTGATATGAAAATGGTTGAAATTTGACTGCCCATTGTTCCCGTTTCTGTGCCCATTTGAGCCTGTGGGTCTATGGTTTGCGCTGCTGCCATTACTCCCAGGGGGTGGTCAATTGGAACGCCCGGCTGAGTGAGAGTCTTTGAGTCTCTCCCGCTATCTGGGTTGAGCTTTGTGGAGAGTGTTGGATGTTTGTTCTGCTTTCTCTGCTTCACAATACAGAATTTTTAGATTGATCACTTAGTCCAGGCTCATGTGTCTCATCATATGTGACTTGAGTGTATTGTAGTACATGAGGTGTGTGTTTGGAGTGTCAAATGCCATATATTAGGGAGAACATAGGCAGAGTTCCTCATAAGAGCATGTGAGTTCCTTTACAGTGCCTGTCTGTGTCAGGTTCTTCACTTGGCAGATAATCATGAGGGCAGTGTCCTTCAATAAAAACTGTGCCAAGAAGTCTTGTTGGAAGGTGTCCCAATCTTTCACAGTATGATCTTTGTGCCAATTATTGCACCAAGTGCCTGCATTGTGCGTGAGTTGGATGGATATATCTGTAATCCAGAAGCGTTATGGGCATTCCATATGCGCCAGTTTACTTTGAACAGATTGAATCCAAGCTGTGGTGTTGTTGTTGGCCTCAGTGAATGGTTCCAATGCAGCACTTTGAAGTTGTTGGGACACATAGGCGGTAATGGTTCCTTTTCTCTTCTGTGGCTTGAGACGTAGTGATAGGTGTCTGGAAGAATCCTTGCTCTGATAGGGTGTTGAAGGCAGGGACTGGTACAAGCACATTCTGGTATAATATAAATCATTCTGTTATTTTGGTACCCGGCGTGTATGGTGTCTAGTCTGGTGGGAGGCCAGACATAATTCTTTTGAGGATTTGTTGACCGCAGCAAGTACAGGCAAAAGGCAGAATTTAGGAGATAAAGTAGAATGTAGAACCTACTTCTTCTATCAATGTTGTAACTGTGCTGTTTTAGAAGAGTTACAAGTGGAAAAATATTTAGAAACTAGATAATAATCTTTATTGAGAGATAGTGATTATATAGCTATTGTGAATCAAGAATAAGAGGAACATGATTGTGTTGATCACATGGCTGGATGGTGAAGGGGGGTGGCTTGATCCTGGTAATAAGTCAAGCGCCAAAACAAGGTATCCACTGTAAGGGATCATCTCTTGTTAATGTTGTTGGATTTGAAAATTTGAGTTGAATTCTAAGTCTGGCTTCAAGTGACTGGATAATCAGATTGCAAGTCACAAACCTGTTTACTTGGAACCTTTCTGGCGGGTTGAGCCTGCTGTTTTGACAGTGGTACTTGCAGAGGAACTTAGTGTGCACTTGTGCAATCGGGCAACCACTTGAGAGGAGTTTCAAAGTGTATTCTGAACCTTGTTTGAAAGTACCTTCTAATGGTACAACCCATAATCTATCTAACTTATGAGCACGTCCTCCAGCTCTGTGTTGGTAGTACAGGATATGGTCTCCAACTTTGAGCTCTGGCAAGGAATAACGTCCAGCATTATCAGGGGAGAGTTCTAACATCTTAGTCTTGTACACAGAGGTATAGGTGGTAGCTTGGATGTCAATTATGCAGTTGACCAAGTTCTTTATATGGGCGTCAGAATCCAATGCTTAATTATAAGAGAATAGGTACCCCCAAAAGCAAAGAAGTTGCGGCCTCACAATTATACAACATAGCAAAAAGAGAGTACTAAGTAACATGATACTTACTGAGGCAGTAGGCAAAGAGGGCAGCAGGCAGGTATATAACCAATTATCAGCATCAGAGTAGGTTAATTTCTGCATTATAGAAACTAAAGTTGAATTAGCACACTCTACAGCCCCATTAGTGGAAGGTTTGTAGGGAGCTGAGAAGGATTGATGAAAACCCAAAGCCTCAACAACAGAAGTCACTAACTTTACATTGAAGTTAATTCCATTGTCTGACAATAAAACTTGAGGACAGCCATGGCAATAGAATACATCTTTAAGTAGGGAGATAGCAGTTGTCTTAGTAGTGATGTCCTTAGTAGGGCATGCTTCTACCCATTTGCTGAAATGATCAATAGCAATTAGGATAAAGCGGCAACCAGAACGGGAGCAAGGAAGAGGCCCTACAGCGTCAATGCTGACAGTGTGAAATGCATGTTGCGGGGGGACTAGCTTGAACTCTTGTGAGGCAGCTTGTGGTTGCTGAAGCTGTCAATTGTGGCAACTAGCAATAACATCTGAAATCAGCAGGAAAAATGTTTTCCCAGAAATAGTTCTTCTGGAGCCAGTCATATGTCTTGACAATGCCTCCATGTCAAGTCTCTTTATGCGCTTGGAGTACCAACAAAAGGCAAAGGCTAGGGTGTATGTAGGGTAGGTATTGATCATGCACCTTTTTGAAGAGCTGGTTATCACAAATGAGAGTGTTCTCAGATAGCTTAGACAGGGAAGTTTGAATCTCTTCAGTCTTGTTTTCCCAGGAAGAGGAATAGCCAATTAGCTCATATAATTGATCAGATTCTGCAGGGTGTTAAGCAAGGATAGGCATTCGGGACAACCTATCAGCATTTTGGTGTTGGATTCCAGGTAAATGTAGCACAGTGAAACCATAGCCCTGTAGGCAAAGAGCCCATCTAGCTAATTGTCATTCTGGTTCTTTGAGCTGCTGTAACCACTTGAGCAAAACGTGATCAGTGACCACAGTGAAATGAGTGCCATATATGTAATGACAATTTTTTAACTGCATGCAGTACAGTAAGGCATTCTTTCTTGGTGACAGTATAGTTCTTCTCATGTTTGTTGAGGACAAAAGAAGTATACGCTACAGGGTGATTCACTCACTCATTGTCTAGTTGAGCCAGGATGGCCCCAATAGCTAGATCACTAGCATCTGTGTAAAGGATGAACTCTTATCATAGTTGGGATAAACTAAGATGGGGCCTCTTTGAGTTTTTTTGCTTAAGAGTCTTAAAGGCATGTTGCTGGCTAGCAGTCCATTTGAAGGGAACATTATTTAACAGTTAGACCAAAGGCTCACTAGTATTGGAAAAGTTGGGGATGAACTGTCTGTAGTATCCCATCATACCCAGAAAGACTTGAACCTCTTGCAGATTAGTGGGTGGAAGCATTTTGTCAATGGCCTCAACTTTCTTGGTTGTTGGGCAAATCCCAGTCTGGGTTACCTCATGGCCCAAGAATTCAAGGTGTTCCTTGAAGACAGCACACTTAGATGGTTTCAAATTAAGGCCAGCCTCTCAAATCTTTATTAACACTTCCTTGAGGTAAGCCAGGTGATCTTTAAAGGTAGCGCTGAAGACTGTTATATTGTCTAAGGACACTAGGACACATGAGAGCTTTAAATCACGGAGGATGGAGTCCATGGCTCATTGGAAAGTAGCTGGGGCATTGCAGAGCCCTTGCAGCATGCATGTAGGCTCAAGCAGTCCTTCAAAAGTGATGAGTGCAGCATTTTGTCTATCTTCAGGAGAGAGATCAACTTGCCAGTATCCAAAAGCTAAATCCATAGCAGAGAAGAACTTGGAGCTGCCAAGGCGGCAGAGAGCATCATTGATGTGTGGTAGGAGATAGGAATCCTTTTTGGTTAAGGAGTTCAAGCGTTGGTAATCCATCACAATACAATGACCCCCATACTTCTTCTTCAGTATGAGCGAGGGGGAGGCACATGGACCTTTGGAAGGAGCCAATAGCCCAGCGTCTAATAGCTGCTTAATCTCTTTAGACACTTGAGTGTCTTCCACGTAATTGCAGCAATAAGCTTTAGTGTGGAAGGGGGAGTGTCACCAGTATCAATTTGATGAATAACTCCTTTAGCTAGATCATATTCAGTGCTATTCTTAGCAAAGAATTCTGAAAACTGATCCAGAAAGTTGAGCACTTCTTTTTGTTAAACTCTTGACAGTTGCAGGAAGTCTTGAGCGGTAAACAGAGATAGGACCTGTGGCTCCTCTTCAGGTAAGTTGAAGTCCTGGAAGGTACCAAAAGGATGTAGTGACAGAACATCAGGAGCGTTTAGAAGCTTGCCATATCCAACAACCTGTCCTCAGGACACAGTTATGGGGAGAGCTTTTAAGTTGGCTACCAAAAACTGGATAGGATCTTTGTGAGAGACATCTAAGATCCTGGGGCAGAGGTAGGGTTCATTGCAGCCTAGCAAGGGATAAGAGTACAGCTCTAAGAATGTGCGCTCAGGTAACTTGTACAATATCTGAGAGTCCAGGATGGCTTGAGAGCCATGGGGAATGGTCACAGAAGAAGGGGAAAGGAGTGGAATCCCTTCAGACGCAGGGCAGGCCATGAGAGAACACCTCATGTTGGGCAAGGGGGTACAGTACTTCAAAGTGAAGACACCAGTAGGGTACTCTAAGGCACACGTCTTGAGGCGTTTTCATGGAACTTTGGCAGGCTCCTTAAATATTAAAGGGACTTCATACCCTAATATAGAGAGGTAGACATCTTTTAAATTGATGATCTCATTCTACTCCCTAAAAAACTGGGTATCAACTAGAAGGTTGTAACTCTTGTTCTCCAAAACTACATCAGGTCCAGCCAAGAGTAGTTTACCAAAACGCATAGGGAGGGGAAAATAGGCCCCTATAGTGCAAGTCATTGACAACCCACAGTACCATACAACTGATGGTAATTAAGGTCAGGGGCAAGTTTAAGCTTCTTGACAAGCTTTAAGGAGACAACGTTAACAGACAATCCAGTATCCAAGATGGCCTTGATTTTCACCTTATGTATGGATATTTCCACACAAGTGGTAGTACAACCAAAGGGTGGAAGGACATCCATGATGACTTGAGCTTCTGCTAGCTCTTTGTCCCTCTTTTCAATCATGAATCTTAGACCCAGGAACTCCTTATAGACCGTCTGGAGAGGGAGCAAGACTGAGCCGTTTTTGAACACAGCTTCAGCAACCTTGGCAGCTTTTTCAGAAGAATCAACAAGCACGGGAGATCTCTTAGCCTGAGTGAGGT
This sequence comes from Entomophthora muscae, assembly GCA_014839935.2. Taxonomy (NCBI): domain Eukaryota; kingdom Fungi; phylum Entomophthoromycota; class Entomophthoromycetes; order Entomophthorales; family Entomophthoraceae; genus Entomophthora; species Entomophthora muscae. The sequence goes on from QTSX02002238.1 coordinate 266,896, forward strand.
ATGGGCAAGATACAACTTCTTTGGCTTCAGACAAAGGCTTGTCAGTTGTTGTAGTTTTCCTGAGCGTAACTTATAGGGGACTGTAATGGTTTTGGGAACAGTCAGAACAGAGTACCCATATGCATCAGCGTTGTCAGTGTCAGAGTCATCAGAGATATTGTGAAACAAAAGGAGGATAGGAGGAGCCTCATTATCAGCAGGCTCAAAGTCATCTATAGAGGGAGGGATTGAAAGAGACTGGGAAGAATTGTCAACTGAGAGTGTCTCTGCCTCTAGGTTGACTGCTCTTTTGAATCAGCTCCTTCAACCCGCGGGTTGGTGCAGACCCAAGAATGATGACCTATCTGACCACAGTTGTGGCAACCTTGGCGTTGAGGAGGATTTTGCAAGTTCATGGTAAGAATGCAAGGCCCACAGGAAGAAAAACCAGAGTTAGAAGTGGCTCAACTTTCTCTAATGACTACTCCAGAATGGGTAAGGTGCATATCTTGCAACAGCGTCTTTATGCTCTTAATAGAGCAAAGCATAGCCTTATGGGCTTTGAAGTGAAGGCACAGAAGCTGGTTAACTTTGAGGGCTTGAGCGCAAGCCATGTAAGCTTCATGTGCTTTCAGCTATCTGCTAGTTATTAATTTATGTCCTTCTATATAGGACCTGTCTGCAAACTTGGCCAAAGTCTCTTTGGGTTTGAAGGCAATGTGCATAAAAGTGTCTTTTTTCAAATCCAAACTAAGATTGCCACTAAACTCATTAATCAGAAGCTGTTTAATCTCTTCCCAAGTCTCAATGGAGGGCAGCTCTGGTACTATCACCTCCTGGAAGATTGGGTGCAGGCAGGTTAGAATGTGCTCCTTCTTATCCTCATCAGAGGCCCTTTGCATGGCTGTTTTGTAGATGGTCAGGAACGCCACAATGGTGGATGTTTTAGGGACAAAGACTTGTTTAAAGGTAGGTTTGAAGTGAGCTTTGGGAGTAGAGCCACCATTGTTATTATCTAGCACATTTATACTTGGGGAGAATTCAGCTTCTGATTGCAAAGGGGGTTGTTGTTCCACAGCTGGCAGACACTTTCTTCAATAGCAGTCAACGTCTCAGAGGTGCAGGCACCCAAATTGTTGGCCTGGTCAAACTGTTGTTTGATAACATCTAACTGTTGACCATGAGTAGTCACCACAGTTGAAAGCTCAGCCAAACAAGAGGTCACAGAAGGTCCCACTGAGAGATAGGGGAGAACCTGTCATTTACAGAGTCAATTAACTCACTCATCTCTTGGACATTCTTGTCAAGGCTGAGGTGATCTTTTTTCAGATGATCTACTTCATTGGCTAGGGAAATCAAATCCCTATCACATTGGATTTGGAGGTTCTTGGGAAGTCCTGGGCAGCAGCCATCTTTGTCAGTGAGCCCTACTTAACTATTAAAAGTTGCCACAGCATTGCAAAGAACAACAACTTCTTGTTGCAGGGTGGCAACTTGTGCCGTCAAGGCAAGCACTTGAGGATCTGGATGTGGAGGGTCTGCAGGACGTCCTTGACTACAAGTGGACACACATAGTTCTTGAATATTATCCCACAACTTCTGTTCACTATCCATCATGTCACCAGATGGGGGAGAAAGAGGAACATCTGGTTTAGGTGCAGACAACTTGTTCACTTGGGCTTGAAACTTGGCAATAGAGGCAACTGTGGTAGCTCTCTCTTGATCAAACTCTTTTTGTAGTTCATGGAGACCTCTAGCAGCAAGCTCTGCCACTTGTTGCAATTGATCAAAGGAGTAGGTACTAAACGCATTGAGCTGCTCCACAATTTGTTTGAAATCAGAGAGATAAGCGTTCAGGGTGGAGTCTAATTGAGTTTTCCAAGGCTGTTATAGCTGGTGAAATTCATGTAGACGTTCTCTGACGTACTTGGGGATGGACAGGCACATTTTCTCTATGGAAGCAACTAAACAAGCCTGAGAGGTAATGGAGTTGTGTTGGTTATCAGATAGCAAGGAGAACAGATAATGAATACACTGCTGGTAAGCAGTAAACCAATCCCAATGATTAGTAACAATGGATTGAAGAGACAAAATCTCTTGGACGTGAATCCCCAACACCATTTGGTGGTGGGCTAAGGCAGGCTGCACAAAGGATGGCAGTATGTGTTCAGCGGAGCCTGCCGCTGAGAGGAGATGTTGCAGTAATTGCAGGGCAACAATCAACTTGTAGTATTCTGCTCAATCAGCCTGTAATTGAAGGCAAGGAATGGCATCATCATGGGCTATTTCAAGGGCTATTGTCATTAATTGTTCCAAGTTGGGGGTACCCATGGGTAAGCTACTAGACAGGGACAATTTCCTAGGTTCAAGACAGTGGGGACAATAGGTGGGTCTGAGATGTCCTCTTCAATAGGAGGACAGTTAATTTTAGGAAAAAATGGCTCTTGTATTGGAGGAGGCAATGGACCTGGAAAGGTAGCGGTAAAAGGGATAACCAAGGGGCTTACAGCCCATGTAGTGAGCACCATTTTTGTGTGCTCTCTGGCGTGGCACAGACACACAACAGGAAATCCTAATCTTAGGATTGGATTTGTACTAAAACTTGGTTAGTTGGAGGTGAAGGTTATGTGATTACCTTGTGGCCCTGAATGATAAATTGCTAATAGTTGTGGCTAGAGAGAGGCGCTGAAGTACTTGGAAGCACAAAGGCAAAAATGTGAAGATAACTGAAATTTTATTGGGAATAAGGAATTTGAATATAAATTGTTTAGCAATACCACAAAATAATACTAGGACGGTAGGATCACTTGCCACAAGCATGAGTGGGGCAAGTGAATTACGCAGAATCAGAAAACCAAACAGTTGAATCCCCCATTTTGGAAACAAACTCAGTTTGAGGAGCAAAGGCAAAAGCAACAGATTTGTCCTCAAAATAACCCAACAAAGGCAAAATTGAAATAGTGTGAATATTGGCATTCACAACATGTGGCATGGAAGAGGCTAACATTATCAGTTGGCTCCATTCCACATAAACCCATCTCTGTATCTGCCAAGTACCAGAACCCATGTGGGTTGCCACCACTTCTGGGCACCTCACAGGGCCTGCTGCAGTATGATTTGCTAACTATGCCAGTCAAGAACACAGAGCTACTTGGATCACCTTCAGGGACACTGCCAGATCTCTCTACAGCAATATCTTGCCCATTGTAGTAGAAACCTCTCTACTTGCTATCAAGCAGACAGGTAGTGTCCCTGAGTACCTAGAAGCCTGGCAGCAAGCACTTGCCATCACTCCCAAAGCCATCACTGACAAAAAAATGCAATGCTACTCACCCTCATTGTCAATGGGCTAAAGCCCTACATCTATAAATGGGTCTCTGTAGGGAGCTGCACCTCTGTCAATGATTGCTGCAATGCCATTGGGAGGCCAACAATCAGGCCTGAATGGGATTCAAAAGATCCAACAATTCCCCCTTATAACCTTGTCCTGCGCCTGGCAGTGCTCACAACCAAGTAGGTCAATGCCAATCCTGTCAGTAGAAAAATAGGGTCAAGTGCCCCCGCAAGTGGGAGCTTCAGTTGGCTCAAATTGAGGATTCAGGAAAAATCTGGAGTTTATAGATAAAAGAGGTTCTACAACTCTGCTTGACCCATACTCTCAATCTCTCCTTGCCAAGAATCCCTGCAACTACAAAATGCACAAGATAGAGACCTTAGACATGTTTCAAGTCCATAGTGACAACTCTGCCCTGCAAGCCAGCCATTCCTCAAAATAAAGCTGTTTGGTCTACTCATTTTGTTTCTATGGGAACACCCACAAACTTTTGGTAGACACTGGGGCCAATCACATCATGGTCAACCAGGAATTTTCAGACTCCCAACAGCTAGACTGTGTACCCAGTTGCTTTAAGGCAGTACATCTGGCCAACTCCTGTAGGGTGATCATCACTCATGAGACAGTACCCTTGTCTGCAAGAATGGGGAACATCCAGTTTTAGCTCTATGGGCCAATAATGGAAGGGCTCAGCCACAATGTCATTGTTTGCCTTGACTGGCTCCGGCATAACTGTCTATATATTGACTGAGATATGTCTGTCATCCCTATTAACAGTAATGGGGTGGGTTTCCTGATCTACCCTATCAAAATGAGCAAGTTACTCCATGATATCATGTTTTTCAGAATAACAGAAACAGGTTCATATGATTTCAAGGGGGAACTAGACTTTAACCAATGCTAAACCAAAGTCATTTGCACCAAACCACCTGCAGCCCCTCCCTTAACCACCTCAACTCCACCTGCACTTGCCTCCCTCCTTGAGGAATACAAGGACGTCTTCAGTGAAACATTAGATCAGTTGCCTCCTCCCAGAGAAATACAGCATGCTGTCTATTTGCAAGAGTTGCTGCCCAAGACACACCCCCTGTATTGTTTGACGCCCAAGGAAAACAAGACTCTCTGTCAACACCTTGCAGACACACTCAATAAGGGCTTCATCCAACCCTACCTCTCGTCATATGGGGCTTCTGTCTTCTTTGTAACCAAGAAAGATGGGTCCCTTTGTAAAGACCCAACAATTGGGGAATTATTTTAGCTAAGTAGGGTACCAAGTTGGCCACTTGGAACCCAGTGAGCGCGGTCACAATGGGATAGACTGTCATCATCCATTGAAAGACCTTTGCGTGTACATTATAACGTCTGAAATTACCAACAAAATATGTGAGTATGTAGTATATAAAAGTGTATATAGCTACAGACTGAGTGGAGTGGGGAAAAACTAGTGTGGGCCAGGAGTACTTATTGGAGGAGTTGAGCTGCGCCGGCTTCTTGTAAAAGTACTTGCCAGATGGATCATTGAATGGCCCATGTGGTTGATAGTGTTGGTGGCCCCCAATCCCTAGGCATGCTGTAAGGACAGCTGAGAAGACAAGATGGTTCATCTTATAGTCCTGGGGAAGGGCAGAAAAAGCTTAGTGTCTTTAACTTTCTGAAGGGTAAAAGTTTTGGTTGATTTATGTGATAACAATTGAGGGGTAATTTGCTCAATGATAGCATAAACTATCATCAAGTGATTGAGCTTTATTATATACTATCATCTTGGTGGGGCATGAATAGTGCAAAACATTGAACAGGGGACCCCAAACACTTGGTGTTGTCTGAAACTCCTTTTTGGGATTGATATTGGAGGGGCTTGGCAAGCAATGAATTGTTAATCTTTGCCTTGCATTGCTTTGGAGCTTCTTCAGGTACTTTCATGCACCCAAGTTCCACTTCTGCAATTACTGCATTGAGTGTTTTGCAGGGCAGCCTGCCAGCCCCATCAAAATTTGGTAGATTCTAAATTTGGGCAGCAATTCCCCCTATTTTTAGATTTGGGGAAATTTCATTTTTGGGTTTCCAAATTTGGCAATTTCTCCATCCAGTGGGGTGGATGTCCTGCCGTGGAGGGTGTGCCGTCTCTGCCAGCTGGCTGGGTGGCGGTGGGTGATGGGTGGTGGGCTGGCAAGCGGTGGCTGGCTGGCTGGCGGCAGGCGCGCGCAGGCAAGTCCCCAGGCTGGGTGTGCGGCTGCTTGGCCTGCAGCTAGGGTATAAAATCCAAATTTTGAAATTTCCAAATTCTAAATTCTTTTTAAACCCTTTTTGTTTTGCAGCAGTTTCCCCAATTAGGGGGGAACAGCTGCTGCTATTTTTGTTTTGACCTTTAGGACCCATCATGACCAGAATGTTATCTTGTAGAAGGTTGTAGACAGGAATATTCCTGACACCCTTTGACTGGTAACCAGCTATGGTGCACTAAAAAAGGTGTTAGTCAAAAACAAGTACCTCTTGCCCCTAATTGGCAACATGTTTGATTGCTTGCGGGTACAAAGGTCTTCAGTAAGATTGATCTCACTGCAGGATACAACCAGAACCGCATTGCACCTTAGTATGAGGCAAAAACTGCCTTTTGCATAAGCTATAGGTTGTTTGAGTGTTTCTTCATGAACTTTGGAATGGCCAAGACTCCCTCTACCTTTGCCATGTTGATGAATAAAGCCTTTGAAGACCTTATTGGAAAATGTTGTGTATCTTGATCACATTATTGTCTTCAGTCAAGACCAAACCACACACCTTCAACACCTTTGTGCTGTACTCAACACCCTTTTTAAACATCAGTTAAAGGCCAAGCCTTCTAAATGTGAATTCCTCCAGTCATAACTTCTGTTCCTGTGGCACACTATCTCTGCCTAAGGGATAAAGCCCGACCCTCTAAGATAAAGGCAATCACCAGCATGCTACCCCCACCAATGTGGACCAGGTCTTTTGTCCTTGAGCATGGTCACCTATGTATGAAGGTTTATCCCAAACTGCGGAGAACTAATTGCACCTCTCACTGTGCTTTTAAACACCAAACAGTGGTTCCACTGGACACCCGCCAGAGATCAGGCCTTTGAGAAGTTGAAGCAAAGACTTACAACTTCACCTGTACTACAATTTCCAAATTGAAATTGTCAGTACAAGCCAGAGACTGACGCCTCTGACAGGGCCATAGGGGGTGTACTAAGAGTAGAAACTGATGAGGGTGCCTTCCTTCCTTCCTGTGGCCTACAAATCCAAGAAGCTTACTGACTCAGAACAATGTTACCCCACACATGATAAGGAGTTAGCAGCAATCATGCACTGTATTGAGAAATGGAGCTGTTATTCTGAGGGCGCCACCTTCTCACCCCATTTTCTAAAAGACCACAAGTTGCTCCAGTATTTCAACACCCAGTCACACCTGACCTGACGCCAGGCAGGATGGGTTGAGCGCTTGTCCCCGTATCAGTTGCACATGAAATACAAACCTGGGAAAGAGCTTGTCACAGCTGAAAATCTCTCCAGACTCTATGTAGCATTCATCACAGGGGATAATGGCTTGGACCCAGACTATCTCATGCTCTACCTGTGTCCAAAAGCCACTCATTACAAAGACCTCAATTCTGTGACTAATTCCAAGCTGAAGGACAATGAAACCCAGTTCACCATTTGTGGTGCTTACAAACTACAAGTTGGAAGTAGTCAGTTGGTAGACAGACTAAACAATTGACAAGTGGGTGATAAGAAAGACTTATCAGTTGGCTGTCATAACTTAATAAAGTGCAGGTTAGAAATCAGACAGTTAATTGGTAGTATTAATGTATTGGGACCAACAGGAACAACAAAGGGTTTAGAGCAGTGGCAACAGCAACTACTCAAAAGCGACTCCCCAAGTAGCAAATTTAGTCAAACTAATTGGCAATTCAGTCAAGATAAAGGAGACAATCTTTTGTGTTCCCTAAATTATACACTCAAATAAAATAATTGATGGGCTGGCAAAAAAGAGGGTGCAAACGTGTATATTTATTATAAGAAGTTGTCCTTATATACTACAACTTACTTGATGAATCAAGATAAGTTGATCATTGCATGGTGAAAGGAAGGAGAAATGAAGTCTGAACAGCAGGTGATAAGCACAGCATTTAAGGGGGGTAATAACAGCCCCAAAAACACAAGGGGGTGATGGAGGGCTTCAGGATGGGGTATTTGGTTGATACCCGTAGTTGGTTAACTAATTGGTTGATTAATTAATGCCTAATTAGTGTAACTCTAATCTGGAAGCTAGTCAGTTGACTCAGCAATCCAGAATGTCTTTGACTTCAAGAGACAATCAAGAAATCCTTGTACTCCATATGTAACCAAAAAACAGATCAGGGTTAATTGACCAACTGGTGAAGGGTTTCACCACACCATTAATGCTGGCAATATCTGCCACTGGGCAGAGACAGGTGAGAAGACTTCTTATATTCCCACCATACAGTGCAGGGATACCATACTACACTACCATTGCACCTTGGGTCATATCAGAGGATTTAACTTCTTTGAGGTCATGAAGCATAAAGTTAGTGGCCCTGTATGCGCCATGACATCCTGTACCTCCTTGAGATTTGTGTCCTGTATGAAAAGAGCACTTACAAATATGCCCCATCCAAATCATTTCTGCTCATCAAAGAGATGTAACCCTTCAAACAGTGGGCGCTTGAAATTTTAGGGCCCCTACCTGAAGACAAGCTGGGCAAGAAGTACATAATCACAGCTATTGACTACTTTATCTGTTGGCCTATAGCATTGGCAACCACCAATAACACTGCCAACACTATCAACTAGTTCATTGGTAAGGAGATTGTGGTGCATTTTGATGCCCCAAGCATCTCATCACCTTTGGGGGACTTGAGCTTGCAGGTAACGTTATGAAAGAATACTAGGCCAATAAGGCCCTCTAACAAGTGGTCACCAAGCCATACCACTCCCAATGTCATGAATGACATTTCAATACTTGTATTGCAAACCAGGGAATCAAACCCCAGCCATCAGGAAATGCCTCTGTCAACCAGGGTAAACATGAGCCCCCCAAACTGTCAGTTGGGCCAAATCCTGGACTGCCAGAGATACCTTGCCCCAACCAGGAGGAACAGGAACCTGCTAACCTGTCAAGTATCAAAACTGTAAGTTCAAAATCAACATTGGAAACCTCAGAAGTGAACCCTGACCCTCCAAAAGCAAATAAAGTCACTCAGGATGGACAGGAACCCACCAACTCACTGAGTTGCAAACCCAAGCTATTGAGTTATTCTGAGACCCGCCAGTCTCCCAAGGTCAATCCCCAAATGGTCACCAGATTACTGCCAACCTTGTGCCACCAAAGATCCAGACCTATGCAGAGGTTGTAGCTTGCCTAAAGGAGGTTAACAAAAAACCTACTGCTAGCTTCACCAATGACCACCAGTGACTACCAGTCTTATGTCCAGAATGGGTAATACAATTGGACTGCTCAGGTGATGTGGTAAACAGTAGCGGCGGAACAAATCATTGCCACTTCTGTTCATCAGAGCAGGCACAACCTGGATCCACTGCCCTCAAGACACTAAGCCAAAATTCATGCCCTGCCAGTGCCTTGTCTGCAAACCTGAACCCTGCAAAAATCAAAGAAGCAAAATCTCATGGTGTAAGAACCCCGGCGGTATGGTGATGACCATATAGTCAAGTTTGATAATAAAGTTTATGAACCTTTGGCTCTATCAAATCTTACCTTATTTAGTTTTTGTGATCTTTCATCTCAATTCTGGCCAAGTAAACAACTAGGCAACCACCCCCTCTAGTGACTAACCTGCCAATCCTTCTCAGGCACTATACTGTCCCCCTGAAGTACCCTTTGGACCTGTGCATTTTACCAAATCCTTCCCAATCCTGCCTAATTGTAGTTTAACTTGGAGACTGTCCTCATTGCAAACCCCTTGGAAAGAAATAGAGAGACTGAATACATAGGACGTGAAGAAAAGTGATACAAGGTACCGCCAAGATTGTTAAAAACAAGTACAACTATTTGCCTTCCTACTTTGTCCTCATGACTCTGCCCTTAACCCCGCAACCCAACCCCCCAATGAAACCTGCCACTGCTGCTGAGACCACGTCCACTCAACTGTTTGGAGTACTCTACATTACTTTGACAGGATTGGTGGACTCTATGGTGCCCAACTCTGGGACCTGGTCTTTACTTGGGCAATCTGTATCCTATATTATCAATTTAGCATCCATCCTATGGTGGGCATTACCCACTGGCCCAACAGTACCCTGTCCTGAGCCACCTAATGCCTCACTCTATGCCTGGCTTCCTGACACCCAAGCCAACAGACACATAGAACACCTGAATGACTCCCTGGTACAACTAATTACCAAGATCTCACAAGAGCACCCAAATACCGCCTGGACTGAGCATCTTCCCACTGCTCTACTTATCCTACGGGCCAGGGTCAACTGTGGTACAGGTTTCAGCCCCAGCACCTTAGCCTTTGGGACTCCTGATGGTCTGACGGGGATGAAACAAGGGAATTTACAGTCTACAGTTCCTGTAAAGCCTCCCCTTGTAACTACCCTCTCCCTGAGTCAGTGGTGTTCCAAAGCTGCAACATAGAGCAAGAACATATCAAGGGGACTAGACACCTTGAGGCAAGGTATGCCATGGGTGATCCTGTCTGCGCCCTCATTTTCAACTTTGCCAAACTAGAGCCCAATCATCTTGGGCCCTTCAAGGTAGCTGCTATCTACAACAACCACACCTATTAACTTGAAGACGCCCAAGAAAACATCAAGACCCTTCACTGCAGCTGCTTGCGCCCCTGTTGCACCATCCCCACACAAAGGTTGTTTGTGCGGACCTTCCCAGATCTTCTGAAGACTCCAATCCTGGTGTCTGACAATGAGCAGGGGGCAAGGGGGGTGTTCAACCAAGTTTCCAGACTTGCCTGCCAAG